>APFE030985048.1:17753-42635 GCA_000404065.3 Pinus taeda
CGAAAGCAATGGGTCTTTCTTCTTGCATTAAAACAACACCAATTCCATTTCTTGAGGCATCACATTCCACAATAAAGGTTTTTGTGAAGTCTAGTGTGGCTAAGACTGGTGCTTCACACATTGCCTCTTTAAGATGTTCAAAGGCCTTCGTTGCTTCTGAAGTCCATAAAAATGAATCTTTCTTCAATAATATTGTTAGAGGTATTCTCCCATAATTCTTAACAAACTTGCAGTAATACCCTGTCAACCCGAGAAATCCTCGCAGATGCTTTATGGATGTGGGGATTTTCCATTCCTTAATGGATTTAATTTTGCTGGGGTCTACCTTAACACCTTCATGAGATACAATATGACCCAGATATTCCACCTCTTGTACTCCAAAGAAACATTTGGAATATTTTGCATATAATTGTTTCTCCTTCAATAGGTTGAGCACCTTGTTAACGTGTTGAACATGATCCTTCCAAGACTTGCTATAGATTAGTATATCATCAAAAAATACTAACACAAATTTTTTAAGGAAGGGTTTGAAAGTGGAATTCATCAAACCTTGAAATGTAGAAGGTGCATTGGTAAGGCCAAAAGTCATGACAAAAAATTCATAATGACCCTCATGAGTTATAAATGTTGTTTTCGGAATGTCTTCAGTGTTCATTCTAACTTGATGATATCCTGAACGAAGATCCAACTTGGTGAAGTAAATCGATCCATGCAATTCATCCAATAGTTCATCAATGACAAGAATGGGAAATTTATCTTTAATAGTGAGTTTGTTGAGCTCCCTATAATCTGGACACATGCGCTGTGATCCATCCTTCTTGCACACCAATACTACTGGGGCAGAGAAAGACCTTTGACTAGGTTTAATTATACCAGCCTCTAGCATTTCTGCAACCATTCGTTCAATTTCACTTTTTTGAGCATAGGGATATCTGTAAGGCCTGATGTTCGGAGAAACACTTCCTGGAATCAAATGAATAGCATGATCTTGATCACAAATAGGTGGGAGACCTTTGGGAGTCTCAAATACCTTGGAATGATTGTCCAAGACTTTTTGGAGATCTGGAGAAATAGATGATTTTGATGTGGGAACCTCTAACGAACATAATTATGTAATTACACCCCATTGTTCTTTCCTTAGAAGCTTTGTCATTCCATTAGAGCTTATTATCTTTCCTGGTTTCCCTGCGATACCTCATAATTCAACTTCCTTTCCTTCCAAAGAAAATCTCATGAAAAGTTCTTGAAAATTAAAAGCTATTGTACCCAAGGATCGTAGCCATTGGACTCCTAGTACAACATCAACACCCCCTAGTGGAATGGAAAGCATTAAGCTATTCAGTACATATTCTCCCATGGATAGCTTGATATTATGGCACTTTCCAGAGCAATTTATGGTTCCTCCACTTGCAACCATCACTTGACACTCTAGTGCTAGATATAAGAAGAAATTCAATTCCTTGGCTATCTTACAATGAATAAAATTATGGATACTTCCCGAATCAATCAACACTATTACCTTTTTCTTCTTGATATGTCCTTCTATCTTGATAGTTTGAGCAGTGGTAATTCTAGCCATTGCATTACAAGATATGGTTGGATTCATTTCTTCTTTCTCTAGGGTTTGTACTTGGTGTATATCCTCTTCTTTTGGTGTTTCTTGTTCTTTTTCTTCCTCCTCTTAACAATCTATGTAAAATAATTTCTTCTCAGCACACTTATGACCTTTAGTGTATTGGCTATCACAATTATAACAAAGCCCTTTTTCTTGCCAACCTAAATGCCTTCTCCAATGAGTCAGGTTCCCAAAGGTGAACCTCATGTTGGATGTTATCCTTTAAAGTCTCTATGAACATATCAATCCTATGCTCCTCTGGAATATTTTTTACCCTTATATTCAATTTTTGGAAGTCCTCAATGTGCTCCCTCATTGTACCCTTTTGTTTGAGGTTTATCAATTGGCTAAAAATAGTGTGTTTTTTTGTATCCTCATAATGTGCTGTCATTTCTTCCATAAAAATTGCCCAAGTCACAATTTGTTTACGAGAGAAAAGCCTTGGTACCATACAAACTGGTTTGGTCCCAATTATAAAGTTGCAATGCATACCTTTTGTGTGTTTTGCACATTATGGAGATTGAAAAATTGCTCCAGTTGTAGCATCCATGTTACAGGATCCTTGCCATCAAACTTCCTCATATGGATCTTTCAAACATGGTGGGTCTTTGTTCCAATGTTAGAGTCTATGAAATCATGATTAACATTTCTTTTGTTCTCATCATGAGTTTCCTCTACAACATTTTCGCCATTAAGAAGCCTTTCTTGTAGCAACTTTGTCAAACCTTCCTTCAATCCTTCAATGTCTTTCTTCAAATCTTCCATGTTGTCATTCTTCAAATCATGATTAACATTCCTTTTGTTCTCATTATGAGTTTCCTCTCGTACATTTTTTCCATTAGGAAGCCTTTCTAGTAATAATGTTTTCATACCATCCATCTTAGCTTCCATGTCGTCCATATTAGCTTCCATGCCATCCATCTTAGTTTCCACGTCATTCATTTTAGATTCCATAGCATTTATCTTAGCTTCTATCAACTTTTGTGAGAGTGACATTTGTTGCACTTGGTCTCGTAATTTTGCTATATCATGTAGCATTTCTTCCTCTTCTTCATTAGTCATGCTAGAGCTTTCAGGTTGTTTACTAGGTGTTTCCATTTTCTTTCTTCATGGCATTAATTACCAATAATAATGCTTCACTATGCCCTTTGAATTCCTTCAAACTAATTTCTCAAACCAAGCTTATGCAAATGTTTAAAAAAAATACACACCTTTTTTCACTTTGTAGGCACTCGATATTGATTCTGATGTATCTCTGTAATTTTGGATCTTCCAGTTCTAAAATTGTGACATGCAGCAGCCCTCTGTGTCCTCTTTCCAATGCCACCAATATATCGAATTTAGATTCTCCAAGAAATGGTCATGCACAATCTCCCAATATGACCTAATTATATACCTTTTCAGAAGAGTGAACTTTTATGAAGTGTCATGTATCACTGTTTTGACCTTAGGTTCTGAAAAATATACACAGGAAACTACAGTCCGTCCTATTTCTGTAACTTCTTACGAAATTTCAATATGATGCTTAAAAAAAAATTTATGACTATTTTCCCCAGGTCACCTGTTTGGAATGTAATTCGGGAGTCTGCAAAAAGGCCAACTTCCTTAGATCATATCTCCGCAAATGTAGCGTGAAAATCTCTGAAATTCAAACCTGAGTTTTAGAACGATTTCAACCCAAACGGGTTTTCATTTTAGTGTTTGAAACGTCGCATAAAAAACGTTATAGCGAAAATTCCACAATGACCTGTTTGGAGCAACGAAACCCTTGAATCCACAACTTTGATACCAAATGTTATGAAACCAGCTCACAAAAAGATAGAAAAGATAGATCAATGCCTTATAATTCAGCCTCTTTGAGGGGGAATCCTCCTTTACATTACACAAATGAACAATTATTGGATAATGCAAATGACAAAACCTCCTTCTATATATAGGAGTCTAAGGGGTCAGAATATAACCCAAGACGACCTAACCATAATAATATAAGGCCACATAAATAACAATAGTGGGCTTCTGGGTTGCACAATAATAACAATATGGGGACAATAGGGTCACACCCATGACAATAAGGAATACAATGACAAAAGTAATGGGGTAATCACTAGTATTATAGGGACCTAACACAAATGCTCTGCCGGACATCAGACAAACCTTTCTCATGAACATCGCTATATCAAAAATCACACTTATCTCGGATTGATCTGTGAGTGTTGTTCGTGTTATCTTACCTTATATGTTATGACTGCCACATCTGAGTGGACTGCTCCATCGGAAGCTGTGCATGTCCTTTCTGTTGTGTGTTCCTAGCCGAGTTGGGACTAATCCCTTTCATCCTGGAACTCACTTTTACCTTCCTCTCCCTTCGAAGTGTTGGAACCTCTTGTACACATTCCTTGACTCTTTGTATCATTCACACCCTTGCTACTGACAGAGTTATCTTACTTGCCTCTGTGCGACATCGTAGTCAAGGCATTACCTTATGACCCATTGCTGGGACTCCTACACCAAACAGTCTAAGGTCTAATTGGGACTTCTTACCGGGGAGATCCCCTTGACATGTTGGCAGGTCCAGCACCATCAACACAAAGCTAGATGCCTTATCTAACATGGGGTCAAAGATCATGTTGTACCCCACATTGCAGAATTAGATGCATGTAAGAATATGTGGGATGCCATCTTAAATATGTTCCAGAGTGAAACTATTAACAAAAATTTGATCCTCAAAGAGAAGTTGAGAAACACCATACAAAATGTGAGATGAAGAGCTCATGAGAACTATGTTAAATGGATTGTCAAAGTAGTGGGACACCTTTTGCTATGTGATCAATTGATGATACAACCTTCCTAGCTAGGATTTCCTTTGGAGTGATTTCACATAGGAGGAGCTTAGGAACAGTTATTTCAATGCTATCAATAGCAGTCAAGGCTAGAAGGGTGTGACTGATGATAGTATTGATCTTATAGGAAATCCAAAACATAGAAAGGATCTAGCAAAGGATCTAACTCCAAGGGAGAGAAGAAAAAGAATGACTTGAGTAAAATCAAATGTTTCAACTGTTATCAACTGGGACATTATGTTAGCCAATGTACGAGTAGAAATAAGGGTGAAAATAAAAAGAAGCAGTAGAAAATAGCTTCAACAGAGATTGATGAGCTATCTACAAGAATACAAAATGATTTCACTCTCATTGCATGTATATCTATATGGACCACCAGTAGTGTCTAGTACATCAATAGTGGGGCTTCATGTCACATGATGGGAGTTAGAGAGTATTTCTTTAGCTACAAAGTAGAGGAGATAGGATTCTAGATATGAATGGGAAACAAGTCCAAGTGTACTCAAGTTGGGAGAGGGACAGTCACATTTCAGAGGTAGTCAGGAAAAAATATCCATTTTATAGATGTGTTGCATGTTTTAGGTATGGAAATGAATCTAATTTCAGTGTCTTCTCTTAAGGATAAGTGGTATGATGTATGCTTACGAGGATAGAAGGTGTATCTAAAACACCAATATTGGAAGTTAGCAAAGGTGATTGGGGTAAGAAGCAACAAGTTATACAAGTTGTAGTTTGATGGGGCATATCAATTATAGAGCACTTAATATGCTCAGAGAAATGGTGACAGGTATTTTGGAGGTAAGTACAAAACATGATGGCATATGCAGAGAGTGTGTACTTGGAAATTTTTCAAAAGAAACATTTCGAAGGAGTGAATATTACAACGAAGGGTGTGTTATATTTGATATATTCTAATATTTTTGGTCCATTATCCACACGATCTCTTAAGGGTTATGAATATTTCATGACGTTCATTGATTATTTCTCTAGGAAGACTTGATATACTTATTGAAGACAAGAGCTAAAACCTTGAGTTGCTTCCAAGAGTTTAAAGCTCTCATCGAGAACTCGACGGGTAAGAAGATAAAGGTACTTTGGACAGATAATGGGGTGATTATATTAAGAAATAATTCAAGGATTTATGTTCCAAGGAGGGAGTCAAGAGGGAGTGGACAACTCCATACAACCCGCAATAGAACGGGGTTGCAAAATGAAAGAATAAAACCATAGTTGGAGTAGCAAATGGCCATATTATATGATCAAGATAAACCTAGATATCTTTGGGTAGAAGCATGTAGCTCAACAATTTACATTCAAAATAGGTTCCCACATAGAGTGTTGGGAAATATGTCACCCAAGGAGGAATTTATAGGGATGAAGCCAAAAGTTGGTCATTTCGGGATTTTTGGCAGTATCACTTATTGTCATGTTCCATCCAAGAAGCACACAAAGATGGATTCAACTACAAAGAAGGGATATTTTGTTGGTTAAAACAAAACATCCAAGGAATACAACATCTATATTATATGGAGTCAAAAAATCATTGTGAGACAATATGTAAAGTTTCAAGAGGAGAAAACCTTCATGAGATCTCATGAATGTCTGACAATTTATTATAGTTAGAAAGTAGAATCTCCAAGGGTTGAACAACAACCTTAGGTGTAAGGAACAAGTACAAGTACAATGAATGGTATAAGTATAGTTTCAAATTAGAGTTTGTAGAAAAAAGAGTAGGAGCATGATGAGGAGCTTGAATCTCCACCCACTTCAATTGGTAGGATGAACTGTGAGGTGCTTCATACATTTAAAATACACATGAGTTTATAGTAGTTCCTAGATCAAGCACCAATGAGGAAGCATGAGGTGCTTCAGACATTCAAAGGTGCACATGAGTTTATAGGAGCTCCTAGATCAAGCACCAAGGATAGAATACCGTCAAAGAGATATTAAAGTTACAAGGCATTGATGAGTCAACTCATTGACAATGAAGATTCCAGCTATGAAGAGGTTGAACAACACCAGGTGTGGTAGGATGCTATGGTGGAGGATTAAAACTCCATCATGCTAAATGATGTTTGGGATGTGGTGTCTATAACATTGGATAGGATAATGGTTGGGTCTCCCTAGATCTATAAGATTAAGCATGATGTAGATGGAAACATAGAAAAATTAAAATCCAAGTTCATGGCCATGGGTTTCTCTTAGAAAGAGGGAATAGATTATAAGGAATTTTTTACTTCCATGTCCAGGTATGATTCTATTAGGTACATGGTCTCACTTGCACCACATATGGGATAGAAAATTCATCAGATGGATGTCAAGAAGACATTCCTGAATGGAGTCATAGAAGAGGAGGTGTACATCGAAAAACCGAAGGGCTCTGAGATGCATGAGAGGGAACCCATGTATGCAAGTTAAAAATAGCACTATACAAACTTGAGCAAGCACACAAAGGATGGTATGGTCGTATTGACAAATACTTGCAGTAAATGGGCTTCGTGAAGAGTGATGTAGATTTTAACCTCTATTATCTTATGGTTGGAGGTGAACCACTCATTCTCATTTTATATGTGCATGATCTACTTTTTATCAGGTCACTAAGGCTCATATAATATTGCAATAGGGACTTTCTAGCAGAGTTTGAGATGAAGGACTTGGGGATCATGAAATTTTTTCTGGGACTTGAGGTGTGGTAGACAGATGGGAATATATTCCTTGGTTAAGGGAGATATGCATGGAGATCTTAAAGAAATTAAGGATATTTGATTGTAGAACCATGTCTACACCTATGATAACCAATTGGAGGAATATTTATGCATCGAAGCAAGAGGCAGTGAAAGCACATTATATAGACAACTTATTGGCTCTCTCATATATTTGGTCAACATTTTTACTTTGCAGTTTACACTCTTAGTTAGTTCATGGTGGAACCAAAGGGAGTGCATTGGAGAGTAGAAAAGCAAGTGATGCAATATCTACAAGGTATAACTGAGTATGGGTTGAAATATACTCAAGGTGTTGGTGTTAGGTTGATTGGATACACTGATGCAGACTAGGTAGGTAATGTAGTGGACCAGAAATGAACTTCATGGTGTTGCTTCAGCATGGGATCAGGGTTTGTCTCTTGGTACAATAAGAAGAATAATTATATTGCATTAAGCTCTGTGGAAGAAGAGTATAGGGAAACGAGCATGGTAACTTGTCAGGCCTTATGGCTTCAAAAGTTGTTAGTGGATTTTTGGGTCAAAGGATAGATTCAAAATTCATTCAATGTGATAATTAGAGTTGCATCAGGCTATCTGAGAATCTAGTATTCCATTATCATTAAAATATATTGATATACGATACCATTTTATTAAGGATTGTGTATAGCATGGACTAGTTCAACTATAGTATGTGCCTATAGATTAGTTAGTGGTAGACATTCTGATGAAGGCCTTGAATAAAGGAAAGTTTGTGTTCTTCACGGACAAGTTGGGTGTTGTGGAGAACACCTTCCTCGCTAAGAGGGAGTGTTAAGTATTGCAGCTCAGAAAAGTGTTCTATTCTTGAGAGGTTTCATTGAGGCTAGGAGTATAGAGGAATTGATTATCTCCAATCTCATGTAATTTTTCTTAAGTTTCACCTAGGGAAATATCTTAATTAAGTCAATTAGTGATTTTTAAATATTTGCTAAGTTAAAACTTAGGGAAAGTAGTTAATTAATTGGCATAAGTTGAGATAAGAACAATTTGATATAGAATCTTGTAGAAATTTTCTAATATGATCTTAGCCAACAATTGGGACAAGTTAACATTTAACCCTGACCAATCATTTGTGAATGAGAGATTATCAAGGGAAGTAGATGGCCAGTATTGGAAACATGAGAGTGAGTGTTGTTGGGTGAGTTTTTAGTGAGACATCAGAAAGGTTTAAACAAAAATGATTGAGGAAGAGTTTTTGTAGGGTTATTATTCATTTGAGAGACTTCTAGTTTCTAAGTTTCATAGGGATTTTTTCTAGTTGAGTTAGTTTCTGCAAGTGGTCGATTTTTTCTAGTGAGGCCTTGCGCTTCAGGAGGAGGTTTAATTTCCCATTCAATGCGCATATGTGAAGGTCTGAAATCTCTCTAGGAGGCCACGTGAATTTCCAGAAGGTCGCACATGTGACTAGTGCGAGTTTCTAGAGAGAAGTGTGATTTGGACGAGGCAGTGTGAGTTGCTAGTGAGAGGCAGTGAAAATTGCCAGAGGAGGGTTGAGTTGCTTCCCGAGGGCCATGTAGATCTGCATAGGGAGATCGTTAGATTTCTCAGTTTGATTTTTATTAGTAATGGTGAGATAAATTTTTCAGAGCTTTGTCAGTGTCAGGAAAGCAATTTATGTAACTTCTCAATAACATATTTACTAAAGATTAATAATAAAAACCCTCAGATTGAATACTGGTTTTCCCCACATTAGGTCTTTTTCGAGGATTTTTGTCCAAAAATATTTGTATTATTTGTGCGATTGGTTTCTCATGTATTTCATTGCAAATATTATTTGGTGAATGGTGGTATTCAAGTTTGTGTTCATCACTTTCGGATGGTAAATTAATCTCGATGTGTATAAGTAATCAGAACAATTAATTGGGTTAATAACACCTTTTGGGTAGCATAAATTTCACGATTCGTGTTGGTTGGATATGGGTTGGAGTAGAATTACCAATTGATTTAGGTGTTCTTTCCCTTGTTTTAGAATTCCCCATTAATATCTTGGTTGGTTGAGTGATTTTAGCTTGAGAAGTGGGATTTTGATTGGCATTCCTGGGGGGAAGCATTTGCCTAGGAAACTCTTTGCCCTTCCCTTGAGGACTAGGGTTGACTAGTAGTCCTTTCTTCACAAGTTATAATAGCTAGAGCTTTAGTTGCTTGAGTTTATATAAGTTAAAATCCTCCCAACTTATGTGTTATATGATCAACCACCACATCCCATAACAACATAGTTGATCCCACAATGGAATCATCATTTGCTAGAGGGGATTATTCTTCTAATGTTTGCTTCATTTGATCTTGAAGGGATTGTTTCTGTAACAGTGAATTGCTTATAAGTGTCATCAAATTTATCTATTTTGGACATGTATTCTCTAAGACCAACATGATGGTATGAATATAAGTTTTCCATCCCAAATTCTTTAACATTTAATTTGACATTTCATCTTTTAGCAAATTTAATCGATGGATTAGTATTACGCTTAGGAAATGATATGAAAGGTAAATTACTTTAGGAACATTATCTAGAACTTATTTTTAAATATACCACTTCATTGGTTAAGTTCTTGACCATTTTAACCACACTTTCTAATTCATTGATTTCTTTCTCAACATATTTACTTGTGGTCGGTTAGGGCTTCACCCTGCAACTCTTTGGTTCTTCTTGCAGATGATGAACACCAATAAAGAGAATGTTATTTTCTACTTCTAATAATTTAGTAAAATTCTCCTCCAATGTAGCCTTATTTTCCATTTTAACAAGAATTATTATAGAATAAACAAGGGTTGAAGTTTAATATTTTACATTCACCGCATCTTAAGGAGCAACATTAGCGAGGAGCTTGTTTAAGATGGTAGCAAATGTTTGGTTTAAATCCTTGAACTTTTCCTTCTTATCCATATTTAAGGAGACCAATTCTCTTTATAATGTGGTAGGTTCTTTCTCCTCTCCAAAAGTTATCATAAACAACCTTTGGAATTGATCCCAATTAGCAATAGAACCTATAGGAATATTGTAATATCATGTGGAAACCTTATTCCAAAAGATAAATGGAAACAATTGGCATGCCCCATATTCTTATTGGACATTAATTAAACACAATACAAGTAAAAGCTTTGAATATGGTCTTTTAAAGTGATATATTTATCTAGATCAAACTTTGGAATAAGCTTCTCAAGATGTTAGGAAAGCCATGTAGAAAACCTTGAAGATTCAACACCATCCATGCAAGTTGATTTCTTGCCATTGTGTTATCTAAATGTTCTTTGCTATCTAAACTTCTATGCTCTTTCTCACTTTAATAGTTTTTACTACCTTGTGACTATTCATCTTCCTCATCAACAAGATAAAATAAATGAGGTCATTCAATGGATTCCACTAGATCTACCAAATACAAATCAACCAAATCTTGAACATAATCTACAACACACCTTGAGAAGTATTGATTTTTGGTAGAATCGGATGTGATCTAGCCATGAAAAATGGTGGAGAGGCTAAGGCACATGAGATCTCCAAGACCCAGAAATAATTTGGGGAAATTCCACCCAGATGGAGAGATATTAAAATAATTAATATTTTTAATGGGGTTCCTAAGTCTAAACTTAGGAAAATTAAAATATTAATGTGTATTAATATAATATGGATGAGAAAGTTCTAAATAATGTGGATCGAGCAGATCTAATCTTAGCCATTGATTAGGGACTTAATCTTGGTCATTGAATCGTCAATAGGAAAAGTATAAGAGGAGGCTTGAGGGTCAGTTGGGGATACACCAAGTTGGTTCGTCCATTCAATTTTCTAGGGCAGGGTTTGCTGAGAAATCGAGTTAGTGATCTATTGCAGCGATGGGAACTTCAACAGAAGGCCAAGAATACATACCATAGAGGTAGAGAGAGTGTCGTAGAGACAATGCAAAGCCTAGGAAGGTGGACGCAAGGGTAGCCAAGACTAATACAGAGGTTGAGGAGGCCAACGTAGAGGATGCAGAGGGAAAAGAGGTTGATGCCGAAGCCATAGAGGTTGAAGCAGGTAGCGTAGAGGGTTGCGAAGCTGAAGTTGAACTGAAGAGGATGTGTTGAGGAATTTTCATGGGGCAGACTAAGAGTTGGTTAGCTGACATAGAGCCATAGAGGGTGACGCAGTCTTTGGAGGGTGAGGCAATTCTAGAGAGAAGCTTGGAGCAGCGTTTGTTGTCCAGCTAAGGCACAGTCGAAGTCACTGTGGGACTCATCATGCAGTTGTTAATTATCCGGTACATCTATCTTTGAAGAGAGTTAATACTGCTGAGGGCATTCTCTATTGGGTGAACCATTTCTGGCACCCTAGTTATATTCAGAAAACCACATAATAATAAAAACATCATATTTGCTCCACCGGTTTTCCTGCATTGATTTTTTCTGGGGACGATTGTCCAAAAATAACGGTGTCCCCTGTGTTGTCTCAGTTTTATTTTAGTTGTTGATCTGTATATTTGTGAAGGCTTCTATTGTGTTTATTTCGATGTTTATATGATTAAATAACTTGTTAATGTAAAGAAAAAGTAGGAGATAATAAACTAGAAATAACAGTAGGGGTTTTTTATGTGTTAGATTTAGAAATTTTCACATGGTATCAAAGCAATCACAGATCATATGAGGATTGAAGATGCAAATAGGAGAAATCTAAAAAATTTGCAGTAGAAGCAGTTGTCCTGAGAGACATCGTTGTTCTAAAGCAGAAGCAACAAGAGAGGAAGTGATGTAGAGTCTGTGTCATCATTTCCAGCCAAGGTAAGGGCCACCATAGAGGCAGAAGAGGCTCACCAAGAGCCATGTCACTAAGCTCGTCCAGGTAGGATTGATGTATTTGGATGAAAGGGTAGATTCAACTTTTGTCGAGATTGCGCAGAGCCTGAAAGGCTCAGTTTATTTAGTTGTCGAGGCTTGGGGATCTTTGGGAAAATTTTGTTTTGAGGAGTTGGTGGGACATTATTTTTGTCGATACAGAACATTGTCTAAGGAGACAGAACCAAGGTAGATGGAATCACTACCTCGACGGATTTCTAGCCAAGGAATCTAGATCCGAGTTACAGTTGCAAGGATGATTGGAAAGGAGTGGTTCGACAATTGGCCAGAGGATTTCTAGGAGGGAAATCAGGACTTAGAGGGATATTTCCAAGAGGGAATTCAAGACTCCGAGGGAGTCCAAAAGAGGAGCCGAAATGGCAGTGAACGGATTAAGGATCAACACAAGTTGGACGGGGCGTCCAACTTTGTCATCTAGAAGGCCAAGATCTTGGAAGTCCTAGATTGACATCGCATCAAGGACTATGCCTTGAAAGTAGTGGCTATCCCAGTTGAACCAACTGAGAATGAGAAGTATGAGGATGCCCAAGTGAGGGCGAAGTGCATGATCCTTGACAGGGTCAAAGATCATGTCATACCACATATTGCTGAGAAAAACACATCAAAGGAGATGTGGGACACTTTGACAACCTTATACCAATGCTCTTCCATTCAGAGGAAGATGCTATTGGAGAATCAACAATGGTAATATTAGATGTAGAAGAGAGAGGAGATAGATCCCTTCCTCCTCAGGTTGCAAGAAATCCGGGATCAGCTTACTTCCGTGGGGTCTACACCGGATCTAGAGTTTAGGGTTAGGAATGCTTTGAATGCAGTCTTCGAGGAATGAGAGATATTTGTCCAAAGAATATTGGTTAGAGCGACTCTCCCCAGTTGGGGAGGAGATGTGGACAACTCTTCACCAGGAAGAGATTAGGGGGATGACCAAGGCAGGGATTAGTGGCAAAGGAGGTCGAGTTAAGAAAGAGGAGTAGGATGCCCCTCTAGCATCTGTGGGACAACAAGGGAAGAGGAAGAAGAAAGATATCCCCAAGTTCAAGTGCTTCAATTGCGGGGAGCTAGGGCATTATGCATCTCAGTACCCCAGGAAGAAAGGCAAGGGAGGAGCATCTTATTAAAAGGCAACTCGAGCTAAGGTGGAGAAGGAGGTCAAGACTGATGACGATTGTGCCATGAGTGCTCATGCACCTCTAGAGAAGAGGTGGGGAGACATCGAGTTGTAGTCAGGAGGATTACATGCTAAGGGTGTGATCCTTGAGGCGCCCAAACTCATGGATCACATCCAAATACAGGAGCCCTTAACGACAATGTCATGATGATAGGTGTTAGATGGAGCAAAGTGTGGTGGAACAGCAAGGCAGTTCTTGAGTGCAGAAATATGAGGCAACACAGTGGAGGTTGTTGACAGTGCAAGAGGCACAGAGGTGTATGTAGAAGCGCAGTGGTAGTAGAGGCAGAATAGGATAACAACAGAGTTAGCTTCAACATCACGAGGCTTCCAAACTGATCGCGATGTCAGTATTTGGGGGAAGTCGGTTGCTTACTTCTCGATAGCTGATTAGTGCAACAGTTAGCAGCGGCAGTGGCAATGTCATGGGCAATAATACAGGGAGCATCAGTGTAGAGGATGTGAGGCAGTAGGTCAAGCATCAGCACAGGTACCAATGCGGAGGATCAATGTGATGTTTATGTGGTGAAGCATTACTAGAGCACATTCCTCACTAAGAGGGAGTGGTCATTTTTGGTAGCATCAGATGTGCTCTAGCAATGAAATTTGGTGGAGAGGCTAAGGTACATGAGATATCTAAGACCCATAAATACTTTGGGGAAATTCCACCCTAATGGAGAGATATTAAAATAATTAATATTTTTGATAGGGTTCCTAAGTCTAAACTTAGGAAGATCAAATATTAATGCATATTAATATAATATGGGTGATAAAGTTCTAAATAACGAGGATCAAGCCAGATCTAATCTTAGTCGTTGATTAGGAAATTAATCTCGGTCGTTGAATCATCAACAGGAAAATTATAAGAGGAGGCTTTAGGGTCAGTTGGGGATACACCAATTTGATTAGTCAATTTGATTTTCTGGGGCAGGTTTTGCTGAGAAATCGAGTTAGTGATCTGTTGCAGCGAGGGGCAGTTCGACAGAAGGCTGTGAATACATAGCAGAGAGGCAGAGAGAGTGCTGGAGAGACAGCGTAGATCCTAGGAAGGCTGACGTAGAGGCATCAAGGATTGATGCAGAGGCTGAGGAGGCCAACACAGAGGACATAGAGGGCCAAGAGGCCGGTGAAAAAGCTACAAATGTAGAAATTCCCACTGTAGATCAACAAATTATACAATAGACTAAAGAAAAATACAAGATCTACTTCTACAACAAACTTTGTGGAACCTTAATCGAATAGAGCAAGATCAATGAGAACACATATAACTGAGAATGAGAAATCAATCTCACATGAAACACAGAATAAATAACCTAGGGAAAGCCTCAGCCTAAAACCCCAATCTCTGTATTATCATACAAGTGGAAATCTTGTTCAAGTTACAAAAAGAATCAGCTCTCAAGCTATCCTGCTCTCTCTGCAATCAAAACAATACAGCTCACAGACTGAATATACATAGTATATGTCCTCCTCAAGCCCTCCAAGCCTCCTATTTCCTTGCATAGTTTTTCTTGGGGTCCAGTGAAGCCACATGTGTGAATTGGCCTCATCATACTCACAAAACCTAAACAAGTAACTGCGCAATCCTCAAGGAAATAATTCCTTCTGCATGCAAGAGATATTCATAATGGAATATTCTAGCAATTAATAGTACACTGCCCCTCCATCTGATATCAACTGGGTCTCTGTCTGAACTGACATGCATGAGTTATTTATGAGAGAATATTTAGTTATCTGAAGTGTAGCAGTTACATGCATGCATGCATTAACTAATTGAACTTACATTAATTCAACAAATTGTTTGAATTAATATAACTGGACTTGACTCAATTAACTGGGCCAACTAATTACAACTCATCCTTATCTCTTTAACTAATGGATAAATTCCTCAATTAATGGAGAAATTGTTGCATGTCCCCACATAGACTTCATGTTTTATTTTCTACAACTAATTAACTCATGGTGATTTAATTAATTTATTTTACAAACAACTGCTAAGATCAAACTTGAATTTTTACTTCTCTATTTTAGTTTAAGGACTAACTAAAATAGGAAGGTATCCCGAAATGCTATTTAAAGCAGTACTAAATTTAGCACCTCTAAATTTAGCATTTCTTGTTGCTATTTTCAACACTCCCTCTCAACAAGAAAGGGATTATCAGTAAACCTAATCTTGTCTCTGTGGAACTCGAACTTGCATTTTGACAATGCCTTAGTCAAAATATCTGTATCCTTTTCCTCGGTTAAAACATACAACAACAACATGATCCTCTTAACCACACAGTCTCGAAGATGGTGACACTGGATATCAATGTGCTTGGATCTGTCATGAAAAACTGGATTCTTAGAGAGTTTGATACAAATCTAGTTATCACAGTAGATCATTGTAGGATCCATCCTCTGACCAAAAAATCCCACTAGAATCTTCCGCATCCAAATGGCCTCACATGCAGCCTGACTAGCAGCCATGTATTCAACCCCTGCTGAGCTAAGTGCAACTGATCTGTGTTTCCTGCTGTACCAGGAAACTGCAACTGAACCAAGGTTGAAGATTCCTCCATAAGTGCTCTTTTGGTCTGATGGACTCCCTGCCTAATCCACATCTGTGAAGCCTTGAAGCTTCACTCCCTCTGTCCATTTGTACCACAATCCGAACTGAGATGTTCCTCTAAGGTATCTCAGCACATGCTTTGCTACCTTCCAAAATAGCTTGGTAGGATGAACCATAGCTTGACTGAGCTGGTTCACCACAAAGCATAAGTCGAGTTGTGTGTTCACTAGATACATAAGTGAACCCACTAGCTGTCGATAAATGGTAGCAACTACTACCTCATGTGATGTAGCATCCTCCTTCCTCTAGTTCCCAACTAGAGGAGTCTGCATGGGCTTGCACTTCTCCATGTGAAAGCGCCTGAGCATCTCATTGGCATACTTGCCTTGAGACACAAATACTTCACCATCTTTTTTCCACACCTCCATGCCTAGAAAGTAGTGCATAAGACCCATGTCTTTCATTTCGAACTCTCTTGCAAGGTCCTCCTTGCAAGACTGTATTAGCTGATCATCACCTATCAAAAGCAGATCATTGACATAAAGAACAATGATCAATGATTTACCTTCTACCATGATGTGGTAAAGGTTCACATCTTCTTCACTCTTGCTAAAGCCCAACCCAGCAAAATAGCTTTTGATCCTGGTGTACCAAGCACGGGGTGCTTGCTTCAACCCATGCAAAGCCCTCTTGAGTCTACACACATGCGACTCACAATTGAAGGTCTCGAAACCTTCTGGCTTTTCAATGTACACCTCCTCCTCAATCTTCCCATTGAGGAATGTTGTCTTCACATCCTTCTGGTAGATCTTCCACCCCATCTAAGCTGATAGTGCCAACATCGATCTAATCGATGAGTACCTTGCTATGGAAGCAAAAGTTTCATCGTAGTCGATCCCCTCGACTTGTGAGAAACCTCGGGCAACAAACCTTGCCTTACGTTTCTCAACACTTCCATCAGCTATCTTCTTTACCTTGTAAAGCCATCTGGAACTCACCATTGACTTGCCCTGAGGTCTTGGGACAACATCCCACACACTGTTTCGAATGATAGAGTCATATTCCTCTACCATTGCATCAACCCAAACTGGTTGCTACACTGCCTCCTCGAATGAAGAAGGCTCAATATCTACACACTCCCCAACCAGGACCATGTACCTAGTGTACCACATGGGTGACCTCCTCTATCTGCGTTGAGAAAATGGTTGTCCCACATTCTCCCACACATCCAGCATCAACCTGTTAGCTTCCCTTGAGTGTTTTTGCCCATATCTGGAAGTATCAGCATGAGTGGATGTCTCCACTCTCGGATCCTCTGCAGGTGGCTGCTCCGCATCAATCTGAGGCTCCTCCTCCTTAGGAACTGAAATTTCCTCCTCTGCATGCAACTTGAGCTCCCTCTCAAGTGATAAGTGCATGGATTTTTGCTCGTCGAACTTCATATCCCTGCATACCACTATCCTCTAAGTGGAAGGTAGGTACACCTGATAGTTGTGGGGTGTATCCGTGTACCCCACAAGTATTCCCAACTCAGTTGTTGGGTCTAGCTTCTTCCTGGCATATTTGGTCACATGATAGTAAATGGATGATCCAAAGATTCATAAGTGACTTACATTAGGTCGCTTCCCGAAAAAGGCATCCATAGGTGTCTTCATCCCCACTATACAGTGCAGGCTTTTGTTCTGCAAGTATACTACTGTATTGCATGCCTCAGCCCACAAATACAGTGGTAGGCTTTGGTCATGCAACATCACTTGAGCTGCTCCCACAATCAATCTGTTGTTCCTTTCAGCCACCCCATTCTGCTGTGGGTTATGGGGTGCCATCAATTCCCATTTAATTCCTTCTGCAATGCAGAAGTCTTTAAACTGTTGGGAGACATACTCTCCACCATTGTCGCTATGCAAGGCTTTTATTTTCTTTCAGATTCTTTCTCTACCAAGGCTTTAAAACTCAAAAAACCTTAAGAAGGTCTGATCCTTCTTTTGCATAAAGTAGATCCAACATCTACAAGAAAAATCATCAATAAAAATAACATAGTACCTTTGTTTAGTGGTGGAGGCTATAGAGAATGGTACACAAACATCTGAGTGAACTCACTCCAAGATTTCTCCAGCTCAACTATCTCGATCCAGAAAGGAATATTTTGCATACTTACCCAAGGTATAGCCTTTGCATGTATTCGTCTGCTCAAGTTTTCCCTTGGGTAATCCAGTAGAAATATGCTGCATGATCTTCAAGCCTCCATGGTGCAAGTGGCCCAGTCTTCTATGCCATAGCTCGCCAACATCTTGGATCTACACCATCTCAGCTTTGGAACTCAATGCAACACAGTCGTCTACCTCCAACTTGTAGAGATTCCATCATTGCCCATCTCAATCTGCATCTAGAGATCTTTCTCCTCCAAGGTACTGAAAAGATTCTTGTCACCTGACATGTGGAATTAAGCTCCACTATCCAGGTACCACACACATCCCACCATGGATGAAACCATGCATGCGATAATCGATAAATCCAGCTCAAATTGTGAGGCTAGTGCCTCACCATCAAATCCCTTTGAGGAACCCTTCTTAGATTTCTTCTATGGACAATTCGTAGCATAATGGCCCACTTCATGAAAATGAAAGCATCGCACTTTCGATTTGTCAATCTTCTTCCCACCATGGGAAGAACCATATTTCGGATGGGATGCCTTCCATTTCCCTTTCCTCGCCTTACTCACTAAGGCTAGATTTTCCTCATCATCTTGCTTTGATGAGGATCCATCTCTGGTGCTTCTTCTTATTTCCTCTTGCATCAGATCTAATCAAAGTCATTCCCAATCTGGCAATTTTTCTCTTCCATTAACGAGTCTTGGTAGCTATGCCCACTCTTAGGAAGACTGAGGAGTGCAAGACTCACCATGTCATCATCAGCAGTCCTAATCCCTACACTTCCAAGCTCATCCGTCTAGTTGGTGAGCTTGTTCAGATATGTAGAGATCGTGTCTCCCTTTTCACTCTTGATTTTCCGAAGCTTTTCTTTCAGCGCCAGCTTCCTCTGATCACTGCTATTCTGATATAGATCTTTCAATGTTTTCCACATCAAAAATGGTGTCTCCTTCCCATGGAGATTCGAGACTATGTGGTCTCGAACTCCCTCCAGAAGGATTCTCCTTGCTCTAGCCACACATTTCTTCCATTCCGCCAATTGAGTAGCATCAGTCAGCTTGGGGACTTCTTGATCAATGAAGTCCTTTAGATCATTATCCTCTAATACTGCCTCCATGCGATCCTTCGAGGCTATATAATTCAAGCTGCCATCAAGGGCATACTCGAGTCTTAAACCGTTGAACACCATTGGTGAAATTGAGATGTGATAAGAACTTGATTCCTATATTCAAGAATCTCAAACTTCGAACTTCTCCCTTCTTGTATACTGTTCATTGCCTTGATCACCTTTTCTATGATACCATGTAGAAATTCCCATTGTAGATCAACAGATTATGCAATAGACTAAAGAAAAATACAATATCTACTTCTACAACAAACTTTGTGAAAGCTTAATCGAATAGAGCAAGATCAATGAGAACACATATAACTGAGAATGAGAAATCAATCACACATGAAACACAAAAGGAATAACCTAGGGAAAGCCTCAGCCTAAAACCCCAATCTCTGTATTATCCTACAAGTGGAAATCTTGTTCAAGTTACAAAAATAATCAACTCTCAAGCTATCCTGCTCACTCTGCAATCAAAACAATACAGCTCATAGACTGAATAGACATAGTATATGTCCTCCTCAAGCCTTCCAAGCCTCCTATTTCCTTGCACAATTTTTCTTGGGGTCCAGTGAAGCCACATGTGTGAATTGGCCTCATCACACACAAAACCTGAAGAAGTAACTGCGCAATCCTCAAGGAAATAATTCCTTCTGCATGCAAGGGATATTCACAATGGAATATTCTAGCAACTGATAGTACACTGCCCCTCCATCTGATCTCAACTGGGTCTCTGTCTGAACTGGCATGCATGAGTTATTTATGAGAGAATATTCAGTTATCTAAAGTGTAGTAGTTACATGCATGCATGCATTAACTAACTAAACTTACATTAATTCAACAAACTATTTGAATTAATCTAACTAGACTTGACTCAGTTAACTGGGCCAACTAATTACAACTCATCCTTATCTCTTTAAATAAAGGATAAATTCCTCAATTAATGGAGAAACTGTTGCATGTCCCCACATAGACTTCATGTTTGATTTTCTACAACTAATTAACTCATGGTGAATTAATTAATTATTTTACAAATAGTTGTTAAGATCAAATTCGAATTTTTATTCTCTATTTTAGTTCAGGGACTAACTAAAATAGGAAGGTATCCCGAAATGCTATTTATAGCAGTACTAAATTTAGCACTTTTATATTTAGCATTTCTTGTTGCTATTTTCAACAGTAAAGGTTGAAGCAGGCAACACAGAGGGCTGTGGAGCTGACGTTGGGCTAAAGAGGCTGCGCTGAGGAATTTTCGTGGGGCAGATTAAGAGCTGGTTAGCTAACATAGAGCCGTAGAGGGTGATGAAGTCTCTGGAAGGTGACGCAATTCCAGAGAGAATCTTGGAGCATCTTTCATTGTCTAGCTAAGGAATAGTCGAAGTCACAATGGGACTCATCATTCGGTTATTGATTAGCCGGAACATTCTGTCTCCAAAGGGAGGTACTATTGTCAAGGGAATTATCTATTTGGTGAGCCATTTATGGCACCCTAGTTATATTCAGAAAACTGCATAATAATAAAACCCTCATATCTGGTACACTGGTTTCCCTGAATTGGGTTTTTCCTGGGACAGTTGTCCAAACATAACGGTGTCCCTTGTGTTATCTCAGTTTATTTCAGTTGTTGATATGTATATTTTTTAAGGTTTCTATTGTGTTTATTCTGATATTTATATGATTAAATAACTTGTTAATGTAAATAACAAGTAGGAGATAATAAACCACAAATAGCAGTAGGGGTTTATGATGTGTTAGATTCAAAAATTTTCTAATGTGTTGGTTTTCTTATTGCATGTCTATGTGGTAACAATCCAACTATAGTAAGTCTACTAATTTTCTTTACATAAGCACGGTTGAAAGGTTTATGATATCTCAAGTCATCTTGCAATACTATGTATAAATGTTCTCTGCTCATTAGAGGAGGAAAGTCTTCAGGTTTGGGAGTTTCGATAATCTTGGGGTTATCCTAAGAGGTAATGGATTGATTATTGTATTGACCTAAAACTAGAGAATGATAAGGATGAGAGAACCTACCATCCATATAATGGTGGCCCTCCTTCCAGTGCTAAAAGGATTATTGACGAGGTTGGATGAACCGCTTATAGCGTTGAGGGGATCTCTATGGTATGATGCCCCAATTAGAATTCACACTATTTTGTATGAGAGACTCATTTGGATTGTTAGCCAAACTTCCATATTATGTTGTGTGAATGTTATATTTTGGACAAATGATCTATAAAATGGATAGCCAAATAAATCCCTTGATTGAATGCAAGTGGAGCCAACTTTATCGAAAATACCTTACGTGGATTTATACAAGGAATGTTATAGAAGATTTATAAATGAGCATGAACCTTAAAGAAAGAATTATAATGGCCTTTAATTAACAGACATGGATTCTAAATTATATTAACTATTTATTGTAAAATAGTTTGCAATCAACAACCAACACGAAAGCGTGTAAAAATCAGCAAGAAATTCATAAAAATATGCAAGTTTTCAGTTAATAAATTAGTTAATTAACCTAAAACTTGTGTGGGATCCCCCAAGGAAAGTTTTGGGGCTTAAATGCCACGTTTTGACTGTCTGATGTAAAGACTTCACAAATTATGGGCGCGGAGCGCGAAGTTGTAATTGAGTCACAGGGTTTTCCACCCTTACTTTTGTAATGTAATGTTGGCTTGAGAGTTCTACCCATGGTCTGTGAACCATGGGATTGTATAAATAGAGCGAGGCTCTAAGTTGAAAAGAGACATAATCTAATGGAAGAATCTAAGAGAAGATGAAGCATTGAGTCTTAGTTGAAGAGAAAATTCATGTCTTGGGTCGTAGAGTAGGAGAAGGCTCTGCAGCTAAGTGCGCAGAGGCCTAGTAGTATGCAGTTGAGTGTGCGGACCCTCGTAGCTAAGTGTGCAGGGTGAGTCTAGTCTGTAATTGATTGAAGAAGTAATGAAGAGAAGTTCTTTTCATTTTGTGTACCTTTTTTCCATGTATTATGCATTGAAATATATTGGATATGAAGTGCAAGTTTACTGTTTATTTGATCTGCGAAATTATATGAATGTGTTGAATAAGCGAGTATAACCCAAGTATCTATTTACGTGAAGTTAACTAGCAATTATAAGAAGATAAGTAAGATCTGCAGAGGAACTTAGGAAAAGAGTGCAGATCACTGCCTAAGAAGCACGAAATCACCTCAACCTCTGATTAGGGCTACGCAAAGGCGATCATAATCAAGCCCAAAGGTCTCACGGGAGAGGAGAGTGCGTGAAGTGACCTACATGAATCCATTCCTAGTTGGACTAAGTTGACTCCTCAGGCATCTCAAGGGTGCAGAAACTTGGTTCCAACATCCCCCCATATTGCTTCGAGTGAGACCTCAGTCCGCGCTCCACGGGCTATTGCCGAAAGGGCTAGTAGTACAAGGATTTGTTTGGCTAATAAATCTTGAACCTGGGTCAGGCCCCATCAAGCCAACAAATGGTTCTGTTGCCGAGACCAAAATTTGCATAGAGATGTCCGATGTTGCATCACTGGAATCTAACTAAGAAGGAAATTGAAGACTGGTTGGATAGGAAAATTCACGAATTCGTAGCGCAGGAGAACAGGAATCTATGACTATCGAAGGAAGAGTGGTTAGACTGCTACCTATACATAGAGATCCATGAAATTTTCTTCGCATCTTTCCCTACTGAGTTGTACGAGTGGATCACAAAGCTAGCAGATAGCCAAGGAAGGTGGAAGCTTGATAGTCCTATTGTGTGGGCCCCAGAGTTGGTGTGCAGATTGGAAGCATCAGAAGATAAGATTGTGCATGTTGTTGATCACTGGCTCGATCAAATTATAGGAGGATTCATCATTGAATTCGTGGTAGACACTTCAGTCAGCTATAGCGAGGCAGAACAACGCTTCCTCAAAGGACCACGAGGTAAGTATGTAAAGTCCCTGAATACTTGGATTAAAATGTTATTGTGTGAAAAGAGGATTACGTAGCTACATTTATTTCTGGGGCTACGCAGAGTGGAAAAACCTACAGAAACGAAGGCAGTAAGGGACTAGAGAATAGCCATTTGATTTCACCTTCGCGAGATGAGGAAGAGCTCGTGAAGGTATCTCTGCAAAGTGAGATCCATTTGATAAGGCAGAGGATTCCATGCATACCACCTCCACCCACACCACTACCAATTTTACTGTCATCACCTCCATCTTTGCCTGTACCACCTCTGCCACCACCGCATTTTAATATGGCAAGCTAGATAAAGTTTCTTGTGTTCAAGGGAGTAGGAAATGAAGATCCGGACTAGTTTTAGTTCATTGTAAAAGCCATATGGGAAGCACATGGATTTACAGATGATAATATCAAGAAAGCGACATTGGTTAGCGCTTTGTAGGATTGCATGCTGACCTGGTACATCAAGCACTCAAGTGATAATCTGAATGCTGGAGTCACGATTATCCAGGCTGCTCTAACTAAGGAGTTTAGCAGGCCGAAGTCAGAAGCGAAGTCGATCATTTGGTTCAAAGAGATCACAATGCTACCAGGCGAGACTCCTTGGGAGCTAGTTTAGAGGCTAAAGTGCACAATTCCTGAAGCTAACATGACTCTGACGGATGGATATCATCGCGAATGGTTTGTAGCATCACTATCGCCGCATTTGAGGAACGCGTTGTTGCAACAAAGGTTAAAAAATTAGCCAGAGGCTTTAGAGATCGCGATGAGGATGCATGAGACCCCAATACAGGATCCTAACTTGGGAGTTCAGTAGATCCACACGTAGTTGAAAAACTTATGCCTTGAGATGCAGATTCTAAAACAGGATAAAAGAGTCCAACCAAAAGCATGCAAAGAAGTGTGGTGTGTGAAATGCAAAAGTTAGGGTCATGATAAAGACCATTGCCCAGTATTCGCGAATTACCTCATGGGACGGGGATAGATGCCATTAAGATCGGAAGCGCTAGCAAGATCGAGCAGGGTGCCTGCTCTGTGGTGCGCGATTTGTCAAGTAGGGGGAAAGCATGCTACATACAATTTCCATTTGTTGCAAAATTACACGCCAAAATTGCAACAGTTGTTCTGTAATTTATGTAGATAAGTGGGACACAATGAGCGCACATGTAGAAGTTATGAGCTAATGATGGATAGAACTCCCACCTATAGGGTTTAGGCCAAAACATGGCCCCTAGACCAAGGTGTAGGGATGGTGCAAACTGGATTCTAGGAGCGCGGACGAGACTGAGGTGAAAGTAACTATTATAATCACTATTCACGATGTGATACTTGGATTGACCAAATGGAGTGGGTGGTAGGCATTTAAGGTGAGCTTTATGGGCTAGATTTGGGAAAATCTTCCACCAAGGGAGCATTAACAGACCGGATTTTGGGGGAATGGTTGAATTCGAATTCAAAAGGTGCTATAAAATACAAAGGGCTGCCCCGCAAACAATACTTGGTCATTTGAGAATTGAGTTGCCAAACGCCCAAAGACTTCTAAACCCAGACCTGTTGAGAGCATTGTTTGCGCACCCACCTGAGCAGTTGAGTGATTTTAGGAAAAACAAGATGGTGACATCTAAAGAAGCTTGGGATATCAGAGAAATGAGTGCCAAAGAGGCCATGTAGACCATGACAGTAGAATATGCCCCTGAGAGTGTTGAGATGGTTACGGAAATCCCCAAATTATTGGGTCCCCATAATACTAGTGATTACCCCATTACTATTGTAGTTGTACCCCTTATTAATATTGTTGTGCCCCTATTGTCCCCCATATTGTTATACTGTGCCCCATAGAATCCCTCTATTGTTATTTTTGTGGCTTTATATTATTATTGTTAGGTCGACTGGGTTATATTGTGACTCCTTAGACTCCTATATATAG
>APFE030985050.1:0-38530 GCA_000404065.3 Pinus taeda
CAAATGGATGTTATGCTTCTTCATTGCTGCTTCCAAGGCTTCCATCTTCTTAAAGCATTTGGATTCTAAGTGACCATCTTGATTACAAAAGTGGCAATGTCTATCAGTCTTCTTCCCTTTGTTTTTATTTGCCTTATCATTTTGTTGAAATGATTTTCCATTTTGAGGCTGAAATTGCTTAGGACCCTTGTTTGGTTTAGGACCATTCCTTTTAGGATACAACTTCTTAGGATTCTTTGAATTTGGTTGCTGCTCGGCAGCTAACGCTTTCTTATAAGAGTTTCCAAGATTAAGAACACCAAGGTGTAAGATTTTTTCTTGTTCTCTTATTAACTAATCACAAAAATAATCAAAGGAAAGGGACTTGTAGTCTTTTCCTTGAGAAATGAAGGCTTCTCTTGCAGAACGGAAGGTGGAAACAATCACAGAGTAGGCTGGCCCCAACTTAGTAAGAATGGAATAGATAAGGTTACTATCTTATTTCTTAACCTTAACACCTTCCAAGAGAAGTCTAACGGTTTTGAACTTGGACAAAAAATCTTCAACGCAAGAAACATTATTGGGGTCCAATGTAAGCAACTCATTTTCAAGTTGATGGGCTCTAAGTTCATTTTTTATTCCAAAAACTTTAGTAATCTCTTTCAATGCTTCATCAAGAGTATCAAGTTCTGCAATATGAAATCTAAGATCTGGAGAAATAGACATCCCTATCAACCCACATGCTTGATCTTGCCTATTTTCCCATTTAGCTACCTTATCTTCATATTCTGGTTTGGTTTCTTGGCCCGTGGCTATTTTGTAAAGACCTTTACTTCTAAGTAAATCCACAATGTAGGACCACCATTGGAAGTAGTTGGTGCTATCAAGAAAAACTTGGCATGGACTTTCCATTTTAATAGAAACTGAAGCTATATATGCTGAAGCTAAGTGTTCCAATGGAAAGATCTCGAAAAATTAGGCTGTTTAAAAAAAAACGGCTCTGAAAACGGCTTCCGGATGAAGAAGTTATGGCTTTTTGAAGAAAAGTTGATGAAGATGCCGACGAAGTTGCGGGAATGTGCGGAAATGAAAAATCCGCCCCCTTTCCAAACTTAATCTAATTAGCTCAACAAAAAGGAGACTTGAACTCAAGATCTCTACTCTCATAAATTAGCTTTGGACCAAGTGAGCTAAACTAAAAGTTTGAGAGAGAGAGAGAGAGAGGCGGGCTGTTTTTTTTTAGTCACTGAAGCTTTGGGTTGTGTGCCTGCTTGAGAAAACTCTTTTTCCCTAAAAAACAAAAAAATACAAAACTCAACATGGACATACAAACACAAACAAGCCTTACGGCTTAAGGTTAGGTTTACCTCGAAACTAAATATTTTCCTCAATGTTTCTGATTTTCCAAGATCACACTATGGCAGAACGGAAAAGAGCATACGCATGAGAAAAATCCTTCCTCTCTGTTTCTGATTTTCCCAGATCGCACAGAGTTGCAGGGAAAAGAGAATACGTAGAAACGAAAGGTATAGATATGGTAATAAAAAAGGAAGCTAAATAAACCGAAATAATAAACAGAGAGAAAATAACTAGAAACTGCAAATAAACACTGTATACCTCCAGATCTTAAAAATGACATAGCTAGGGCTACCAGAAACCTTTTCGCATGAAACGAAAGGGGTTCTTCACTGGAACAGATGATCCTAACACAATAGAGTAGTTCTCTTGGCCTAAAAGTTTCCAGAAAGAGTAGATCTACGAATCGACAGTCGGATGCAGTTCTACCGGCTTCAGATTTGGATCACCAATGGATGAGGCCCTCAAATATCTTTGATACCATGTAGGAATTTACAGGGTAAGTTCTTCAGATAGAACACCAAAGGACACCGCTGACAAACAGATCACAGATCAATACACCAATATTTTTGACGTGGTTAAAACCCTCAAAGAGGGAAATAGTCCACGGCTTGAGCCAATGCGGCCACTTCAGGCAATTTATTGATAAAAGAATGAAATTTTACATAAGCTTCTCTCATGAATAGTTAACCTACAAATGACCCTCCATGCTCTTTAAATAGAGATCATGGACCAATCGGGTGTTAAGCCATGGATCAAGTGTCAGTAATACCAAGGAGAGAATGAACTGTCGGATCACTACATATTGTGACTGTCGGATTGTAAGTTACAAAAGTACATAGTAAAGAAACACACTTTACCTAACTCTACACTAGACCAAGTTATACTTAACTATTTCCTATGTGTCAGAATATCCTAACAGATTCACGAAATTTTTTTGCAGCTTTCCATACTAATTTATACGAGTGGATCGCGAAGCTAGCTGATAGCCAAGGAAGGTGGAAGCTCAAAAATCCTATTGTGTGGACCTGAGAGTTGGTGCATAGATTGGAAGCATTAGCGGATAAGATCACGCATGTTGTTGATCACTGGCTTGATCGGATTATAGGAGGATTCATTACTGAGTTCGAAGTAGATACTTCAGTTAGCTACAGCAAGGCAGAGTCACGCTTTCTCAAAGGACCACGAGGTAAGTACGTAAAATCTCTGAATACTTGGATCAAAATGTCATTGTGTGAAAAGAGGGTTATACAATTACCTTGATGTCCAGAACTACGTGAAGTGGAAAAATGTACAGAAACAAAGGAAGTAAGGGACCAGAGAATAGCCCTTTGATTTCACCTACACAAGGGGACGAGGAAGAGCTCGCAAAGGTCTTTCCGCAAAGTGCAATCAATTTGATAAGGCATAGGATTCCGTGCATACCACCTCCACCCACACCACCACTAGCTTCACTTCCTTCACCTCCAAATTCACCTGTACCACCTCCGCCACTGCTGCGAATCAATATGGCAAGCATGATAAAGTTTCTTGTCTTTGAGGGAGTAGGAAATGAAGATCCAGACCAGTTTTGGTTCATGATAAGAGCCGTATGGGAAGCACAAGGAATTACAAATGATAATATAAAGAAAGCAACATTGTTCAGCGCTCTGCAGGATCAAGCGCTGACCTGGTATATTAAGCATTCTAATGACAATCCAAATGTAGGGATTGCGGATATCCAAATTGCACTGAACAGAGAATTTAGTAGGCCAAAGTTAGAGGCACGGTCGATCATTGGATTCAAAGAGATCACAATGCTACTAGGCAAGACTCCTTGGGAGCTGGATCCTAGGCTAAAGTGCATGATTCGTGAAGCTAATATGACTTTGACATATGGAAAACACCATGAATGGTTTGTAGCATCACTAATGCCACATTTGAGGAATGCGTTGTCGCAATGAAGGCTAACGACTCAGGCAGAGGCCTTGGAGATCGTGATGCGGTTACATGAGACCCAGATATAGGATCCTAACTTGGGATTTCAGCAGATCCATGCGCAGTTGAAAAACTTATGCCTTGAGATGCAAAGTCTGAAACAAGACCGAACAACTCAACCAGAAGTGCACGAATAGGTATGGTGCATTAAATGTAAGGGTCAGGGTCATGACAAGGACCACTACTCAGTGTTCATGAATTACCTCGTGGGTGGAGGACCGATGTTGTTAACACTGGAGGCACAAGTATGACCTAGCGCAACGCCTACTTTGTGGTGTGTGATTTGTTAAATAGGAGGAAAGCATGCTACGAACAACTGCCATTTGTTACAGAAGTACAGACAAAATTCGCAACAGTTGTTCTGTTATTTTTGTAGATCGATTAGACACGATGAGAACATTTGTAGAAGCTATGAGATGATGATGGATAGAACTTCCACCCAAAGGGTTTAGCCCGAATCACGGCCCGTTGACTAGTACGCAGGAGTGGCGTGAACCAGTTTTCATGGGCGTGGGTGAGGCCGAGATGGAGGAGGACCTAGAAGAGGTCGTGGACAACTGATATGCTACAACTGCAGAGCGCTAGGACATTATGCCGATTGTATGAATCCAACACGTCCATCATGTTTGTATTATACCTTGTTTGATCATGAGACGAAGGATTGTCCTACGCTGATAGCTAGGATACATGACAAGGGAGTGCTACCACCTCCCCAGACTCAATTCTGTAGATGATGAGGTCTGAGCCGCGCAAGGAAGATTCAAGTGTGAACATTATGCTCCAAAGTGGAATTACGATGGGAGATGATAATGGAAAACAACCCAAAGATAGTACTTGGGTTCGCAATGCTCCCATAAAAGAAGCAGAGTTTGATTTGGAGTGCGTTAAGGAAACCTTCATGGAAGCTAAGAAGAGATTCACTAATGCCTCCACTTCAGGAAGAAAAGATAGATCAGAGCCGGAAATGGACCCATCTATGCTTACGACATTCCTAGAAACATGCATGAAACTACTGCGTGACAGTAAGGCTATAAAAGGATTGCAGGAACTCATTAACATATGGGTTGGGACCGTGCCAGGAGAACCACCTGTAGTCCGAAAAATTGGAAAGCATGTGACAAGGATAGGAAGGGAAATGAGGTTAACCGTGAGATTAGAGAATATGAGATGGACCAGGTAATTCTGGATTTAGGATTGGATGCAAACATTCTGCTGAAGCAGACATGGGAGTGCATGGGAAGGCCTACGCTACAATTTTCTACTATCGAGCTGTGAATGGCGAACCAACAAAATATAATACCTATGGGGATATTGTACGGAATCATCGTGGATATTGAAGGAGAAAGCATGCTAGCAGACTTTGAAGTGGTATAGATTGTTGATGAGAACAATCTCTACCCCACACTCTTAGGAATTAATTAGGCCACTGACATGAATGGGGTGATTAATTTGAAGAAGCACAAGGTGATTTTTGAGAAGATGTCTTTGCGCATAGTTATTCCCTTGGACCCTGTTGAGGGATCACACTATATAGAGCTGGTGCGTGACTATGAAAGTGACAATGATTTGGACTGCATCTACAAAATAGCCACACAAGAGCAAGACTGAGTAAATCCCACTGCAGACGGACGAATCTCATGGGAGTGCAAAAGCTCCTGTACTTTGGATTTGGATGAAGAGATAGAGCGATGGTAGAACCAGTTGCACGAGGTAACCACGCTAAACTGTAATATGATGACAATATCATTGCATTGCATATCGATGGAAGTGAGAGATTTCCCTATTTATGATGGATTAGGTGAGGTAGATGCTTTCTTGGACAAATTTGAAAGGGAGGTGCTGGAAAAGCAATGTTTCCAGGCCTTGAAGTGGGTACTGCATGCTATGCCCGCGAGGTGGTGGGGTACACACCAAGGAAGCTTTGAGGACTGGCATGAATGTAGGAGAATGATGCATATGTGTTTTGGGAAGCCTAAGATGCGACTAACAGATAAATACGATGCACGGGATGGTCCACGCGTGCATCTGTCTAGGTGGGTACGGGCATATGGTAAACAACCTATGCAGATGTACATGAAATTCACATTGGGGAATATGGTAAATAAGCATGTGTTGGGAGGGAAATTGTGTGAATGGTCCCTTAAGTTGGAAGGACAGAGTGTGGAAAGAACAAGTGCACAGAAGGTTACCCACGCAGAAGCATTTAACGAAGTGTGTGAAGCATTGAATAAGGTATGTAATGCACAACGATGTGATTGGGACTTAAGTGTACCAGTAGTATTATGGGCTTATAGGACGACATGCAAGAAACTTACAGGATAAACACCTTCTAGGCTAGCCTATGGAGCAAATGTTGTAATGCCGATGGGGTATATTATGCCTGGTTCGTGCATAGCAGCGCCCATGGATATGACGATTCATAGAGCCTTAGTAGAAGGGATCGGGTAGCTGGACAAAGAAGACCGTTTGGGACGTGATGAAGAGATCTAGTAGGGTAATATTAGGATCGAAGAACTCATGAATGAAAGATCTTGGTTAAGGGAGAAAAGTGCTCTGGTGGAAGCAGCAGTCAAGAAGCTTGAGGAAGGAATAAAGAAGGATTTTCTTGATAAGAAAACTATGGTGATAAAAAAAGATGTGCACGATTATGTTGAAAAATTTGGGGATTACCGCCGAGAGTTGATTAGCTTGATGCCTTATATTGGACTGTATATTACTAAAGGGATCACCGATGGTGGTGTGATGCAGATGGTAAAGTGTGCGATGTAGATAGTAAAGTTAAAAGGTGGACTTTGCCAGAAAAAGTAATTGATGGTCGATTGAAGCTGTATACAGGTGGCTTGGCCACCTAACTATACATGGGAAGCATAGTCTGAGCACTCCAGGAAGTTGAAAGGAGGTGCGGGACTGTAAAATACCCTACCGGAGAGCTACACAATGACGGGAATGCGTGCAGGAGCGAAGTGTCACAAGGTCCACGACAGCGTAATGGTGATTGTGTTGCTACAAGGGTTGGATAGAAAGTGACCATTATAGTCACTATTCATGATGTGATGCTTTCTTTGAGATCAAATGGAGCAGGTACTAGGCATTTAAGGCAAGCTGCATGGGTTAGATTTTGGGAAAATCTGCTGCCAAGGGAGCATTAATGAACTGCATTTGGGGGGAATGGTCGAATTTGAATTCAAAAGGCACTATAAATTACAAAGGGCTACCCAGAAAACAACACTTGGCCATTTGAGAATTGAGCTCTTGCACACCTAGAGATCTATGAACCTAGATCATTTCGATTTTTTGAAGTCAAAGTCATTGTTTGAGCACTTACTTGAGCCGTTGAGAGGTTTTAGAGAAGCAGTATGACCACACTAGAGGAAACCATGGATATCGGTGAAATGACTGCCAAAGAAGCGACACAGGCCATAATAGTAGGAGATGCCCCTGAAAACACCGAGATAGTCATAGAAATCCCTAAATCGCCACGCACGTCAAGGCCCAAGAAGGATAAGTAGCCTATGATTCTAGTGCACGTGTCCCCTCGAAACCCGTTGAGAACTAAACTGACCATGGAAGAAAAGGGGAAAGCAGTTAATGTGGAAACCGATGAGGAGGAGGAAGACCTTGAGGAAATCCTGATGGAAGAGGAGGACGACGAAGAAGTCAAGGAAGAAACCGAGGGTGTGGACCCTCTGACCAGACTGACCATGTATGTTCGTCCGTGGAAGAGAAAGGCAAAGGTGCCCAAGGACCTAGATGAAAGCAAGAGCTCTTTGCAGACTTCGCTGCTACTTGACGATATCAATTTTGCAGGAGCGCACTTGGGATGGGTGCTGAGTCTAAAGTTTGAAGACTGGGATCTCGCGGATATTGAAAATTTCCCGCACTTGGAAACCACGTAGCTCATGAATTCGAAGAAAAACACTGTGGCAAGAGTTGTAGAGTTGAAGGCACACACGTGGTTGTGAGGGGTAGAGAAAGCAGGGTAGTGGAACCTGCTCTGGGTGCCGCATTACCATCGTGCCCCAGTAACTATATTTGTCATTAGGTAGCTACTTTTTCTAGTGCATGATGGGTGTTTGTGGCTGGAGGAGCCCATCCCCATCACGGACCACTCGATTCATAGAATTACCCGACTCCCTTGAAAGGGGGAGGACCCAACTGATATTTCGGAGGGTAAGAGCACTGACTTTGCCATCGCGGAGGTCATGAAGGAAAAATTCAAGCTCAAGAAGAAGAAGAGAGGTTATGCAATCTCTAGTATCAACAAAAAGGCAGTCAAGGTTGCGATTGAGATATTGGCTGGCAAGGTTATGTGGAAGTGTTGCGCGGATGAGGTGCCCACTTTGGTGATAGCACTTGCCGCGCAGTGTGCGGAGGGAATTCAGTTTAATTGGTCAGAGTAATTGTGCAAGGAGTTCCTGGAGAATTTTTGTGAGGCACAAGAATAGGGGAAGACCTTCCACTATGCATGGCTTCTACTATCCATAGTGCTGGTGGTTGGGAAATTTCCTGAGGACAGCTAGTTCCCCCAATTGAGAGGGCTATTCTAGAGGCAGCAAAGTACACATTGTTGTGGGCCACTAAAGACGTGTGAAGGATCCAATATAGTAAGATATTTTGGGTGTTCATGGAGTTGAACATCAGAAAGGGGATTAACCACAAATCGTGGTTATCACCCACTGTCTACAATAGCCTACAAAGGTTGACGGAGTTCAAGGCGGACTTCCACCACATGTATGTCGGGGTATGCAAGGACCTCGTGAAGAAGTGGAATAACTCCCTTACCTAGCCTTGGATGATGTCCTATTCACTGTGCTGGAGTCATGGCCACTAGAGTGGTGCAATCTAGCCATATCCGCGAAGAAAACATAAAAGTCTACTACATAGTAGAAGAAGGAGGAGAAAAAACTATGGGTGGCACAGTTGGCAGAGAAGAGAAGAAAAGAGGTAGCAGCAGCTGAGCAGCAATAGGCAGCAAAGAAGGAACGCGAGGGCCGTAAGTCACCCTCACCTGAGGTAGACCTTGAGATAGAGGAAGGTGCTGCATACCCAGAAACAACATCTACATAGTTAAAGAGGCAGTGCCCAAGAGAGTAGGTGGGGCCATGAAAGAAGTCGAAAGCTTCTAAGACTTCTTTCGACCCGATTACCCTCACAGAAGGAGATATCCATGATATAGGGGAGATGGTGAACGATGTCACCGTAGAGGCCCTCTAGCAATTAGCGGAGGAGGATCAGATTGTCTTAGGGGCCCTTCGGGCACAGATTTAGGAGTTGCGGGTACACACTCCCCAGGTTCTCTCGACAAGCCTCACAGTAAGAATGACCATGACTGAGGAAATGTTTCGTGCTTGCACGACCAAGACAATAGTGCTACCAGAGTGGGCATTGGTTACATAAAATGAGGCCGAAAGGCATACAATCAGTGCATTGAAAGGAGTAGGATTCAACATGGTTGCACTCCCTTGGGAGACACTCTATGTCCTACATGACGGAGTGACTGCAAAATTGCAGGCCAGGGAGGGTCGCATGCTACAGGTGTTAAGCGAACAAAGAATCAATATGGAACAACTGAGCTTACAGTGCGATGAGGTAGTTGCATAGAACCGACAGAAGGTGAAGGTTGTTGAAGAGGCCTGCCAAATGGTTCCTGAGTTGGCCATCCCAGTAGAGGCACCAGCAAAGGCACGCATCCAGAGGTTAGCAGCAAGAGTGCTCAAGGCGTGAGAAGAGATGACCAAGGTTCAGCTGTAGCTAAACCTTCAGATAGCAGAGCTGTGGTTGAAGGCGTAGCCTGCAACTCCTCTAGAGGTAAGGGAAAAACACACCAGCACCATTAGGATGGGAATAAAAGAGATCAATAGTGCAGTGAAGGACTGCACCAAAGTGTTGGAAGAATCGTTCGAGGTCCTCACCGCTTTGCAGGAGGACCTGAACATACAACACTTGGAAACAAAGGTGCGTGAGCTACAACAAAAGTATGACGATGTCAAAGGGACCACGCAAAAGGTGGCCCTCGCATAGAGGCTTGCACTAATGCAATAGGAGAAAGCACTTAAGGAGCAAGTAGACGCAGTGCAACACAAAGAAGTGGTTCTAAAGGCATGTGTCCAACCATGGATCAATGAGGCCTTCATCATCACAGCAACAATTGAAGGAAAGCTCACGTAGATGCAAGGGATGCAAGAGCAGATACAAGGAAGTAGTTCAGATACCGTGGTCTTCGAACAACGTGTTCAGGAGATACAGCAGGCAGCCGCTCAGTGCATTACCAACCTTGCAGTAGTTTAAGCAGAGTTGGGAGGTCTTCGCGCAAAGATCTTCGCACCAACAGAGTAACTCGAGGTCAGGTCACGATGTTTGTGTTGGGGGCCTGTTGGGTATGGGATCCCTCAATGTAATTTTTGGGGCTTAAAGCCCAAGTTTTGACTAAGTCCGATGTAAAGACTCCATGATTTGTGGGCACGGAGCGTGAAGTTGTAATTGAGTCATAGGGTTGTCTGCCTTTACTTTTGTAATGTAGTGTCGACTTGAGAGTTCTACCCATGGTCCGTGGACCATGGGATTGTATAAATGGAGTGAGGTTATAAGTGTAAAGTGACATGGAACAATCTAAGTGAAGATGATGAATTGAGTCTTAGTCGAAGTGTCAAGTCATGTCTTTGGGTCGTAGAGTAGGAGAAGGCTATGCATCTGAGTGTACAAAGGCCTAGTAGTCCACAGTTGAGTGCGCAGACCCCTACAGTTGAGTGTGCAGGGTGGGTTGAGTCTGTAACTGATTGAAGTATTAATAAAGAGAAGTTTTACATCAGTCTTGTGTTCTTTTTCCTATTTTGTGCATTGAATGTATTGGTTATAAATTCCATTTCTGTTGTTTATATGATGTGCAAACTTATATGAATGTGTTGAATAAGAAAATATAAGATAAGCATCTATTTACACGAAGTTAACTAGCAATTATAAGAAGATAAGTAAGATCCGCAGTGTAACTTAGGAAAACAGTGTAGATTGTTGCCTTAGTAGCGCAGAAGCACCTTAGCCCCTAGTTAGGGCTGCGGGAAGGCGATTATAACAAATCATGAAGGCCTTGCAGGTTAGGAAAGTGCAGGAAGTGACCTACATGAAGTATGCATAGTTGGATTAAATCAACCCCTCAGACATCTCAAGGGTGCGGAAACTTGGTTCCAGCATCCCCCCATACTACTTCGAGTGAGACCTCAGTCCGCACTCCATGCGTTGTTGCCAGAAGGGCCAGTAGTACAAGGATTTGTTTGGCTAAATAACTCTAAACGTAGGTTAGGCCCCATCAATTCAACATTGATAGTTCTTTTAGATATTCAGTTGGACCTTAGAAAGGCACCTTAAAGTGGGCTCACTGTTGGTGCTACGCTTCTGCAAATTTCAGTGTTTTTCATTTAAATTTCATTGTGTAAATTTCCTAGTTTTCAGTTTGACTTGTTCAAAGTCAAAACTCTTGATGTAATTAAAGATAGTTCAAGGTTAGATGATGTAGGAATGAATAAATAGACATGATAGGTTGTTTTTATGGTTTATTAAGCCTCATTAAGGAAGCAAAATCCAAAACAAAGTCTACAAGAAGTGTTTGTATTTGACCTTGTCACTCTCACTTGTTCGTTGAGAGAATCTTGGAAACAGTTCCACCACCTAGGAATTCGACTCCTAAAGGCGGGGAAGTGGCTCAATTGAGTCTATATGTATCATTTCTCATTTAGAGAGAGGGGTTGGACTTTTGTAGAGAAGGCTCGTATCTTATGTTCTCTTCGGCTAATAGAGGAGCAGTTGCAGTTATATTTTAGGAACTCTAACTCAGTGATTCTATGGTGTTGTTCCTTTTTTCTATCAGTTTCTAATGGATAAATCATATTTATTTACATGATTTATCTTCTTCCTATGAATATCCTTGCAGTTATATAGACATTCATCTTGAATTTAGGCTTTGTTTATGTGGAATTCATACTTGTGTTTTTTTTCTTCTAAAGCTAACGATTTTCTTCTAAAGCTAACGAATTGATGCTTTTACATGCTCATTAGGTTCTCTTAAGCTCACAAATCTATAGTAAATTGAGAAACACCCTAAGCGCACCATGACATACTGATATCTAGCTCCTATTTATACTTGTATTTTCATACTTGAAGCCCTTACCTAATTACTTGTTCTAAACCCTAGTCCAGGAAAACCTAAAAAAACTAAATTCACAAATACTTAGAACCAACTTATATATCTAGCCTAAAACATGTTCCTTTATATATATTCATTGACAAATCCTTTAAGAGATCCCTCTCTGGTTCAGTAGGGCTATCTATTGATTTGAAAGTGGTTAGAGGTCACCTCTTTTGATCTCCTCCTCAACCTAGGAAATTGTAAGGGATAATAGAATGGATTACCTAGTTTTTTCACTAACGATCATCATTATGGAGACTCTCTCCACATGCATCATTTTCCTTTAGTTTTATTGATTCTTTCCCTTATTTTAATTGCATGCATCATTACTCAATCAAATATACATCTAGGATCACACCATCCTTCAAATATTCTCATTTTCACACTCCTCTTGGGCAGATCTCGGCTTCCCTTGCATGCACTACACATTTAGGGAGATCAAGATCCAGCCTTGGCTTCTAGAATTGCGTAGAGGTTGTCTTGGCCAGGCTCCAATTGTGCACTACATAGTTCGAGGAGAAAATATCCCACCATGGCCATTAAGACTATGTAATGTGTAGTCTCTCCTACCCTGTGCCCAGACTAGACTACGCATTATGCAGTTCCAATTAGTAAGGCTCCCCTACTGACTTCCAGGACTACACAATGTGCAATTCCACCAAGTATCCAGTCACCTATGTGAACCAAGATTAAGGAATCCTTCCCAACAATTTACCAGTTTGTTGGTTGGTCTTGTCTTGAAGTGATTTTGGTTTTAATCTGACATTTGCATGCCATGAGTTTCCTCTTGGTCTTTGAGTATAGTAGTTGTTGATCATCTCTCTAGCAGTTATAGTTAAGATGGCTTCCAAGAGAGTTGCATCAAAGGAACTGTCGAGAGTAGTACAGGGGAAGAAGTTGAGTAGGTGTCGTTTAAATTTCCAGTTTATGCAGACAACCAACTATTCATTGACAAGGGCATGAAGTTGACATGGTAATAGATACAACGATATCTTTGCAGAGGACTTCAAGGAGGACTTAGAGGACCGATATGTTTATATCAGTATCTAGTAGTCAAGTTTTTACAAGGTTTCATGCAAGTATCTCGCCTTCCCATGTGTGGAAATTAGCAGTTAGATTGTCTCACATAGCGATCTAGAAACCATGACACTGAGAAGTGCCAGTGAGATAGAGCTTTCCACTTTCAGGGGGAATAACTATCATCAAATGTATCATTTACCTCAGATGGAAAGGTGCATGGAAACACTTTTTTATGTCATGCATAGCTAGGTGAACACGAGAGATATAGTCAAGTGCTGGGTTAAAGAATAGTCAAAGTTCAGGAAGACACCCAATCATGTTTACAAGACAAATTCTCTCAAGAAGGCCTACCAATTCTTGATCATATTTTCATGTCAAATATATGGTCAAGAGAGCACAGAGACCCTTCCTGAAGTTTGGGTGGTTGTATTGGACTAGTTGGTGAGTGATGGAAGGTTGTTCAACTCGTCAAACTTGTTGGATTATTAGTTGAAAGTCCACGTGACCAACACCCAGAATTTTCCAAAGGATGAGCAAGAAAGATTCTACATGTCTACATACTTACTAGATGCAATTTATGCCTAGGAATAGTTTCCTAGCATGAGTTGGATGTGGACACTGAAAGAGAATGTCATCAATATTTATTGCAAGTTTCTTTCTCATTGAAGCTACCGAGGGGTAATGGCAAGGATGACTAACTATTTCATTGTACCATAGTACAATTTGATCTTTGAGCAGGATCCACCTTTCATGTCCCAAGAAGCAATGGAGGTGATACTTAACATTTCATATTGGTATGCCTCCCCCGTCGACACCTTCGTTAGATTTTTTTTATGGAGAGAAGCATCCGCATGTTCTACCAAGGTATGACACGAACAAGTTGGTCATGCAAGAGGTCTCATATCACCTCCCGACAAGCTTATCATCAACATTGCAGAGGAAAAATAAGGCACCATGGCCAACCCTTCCTTTTTGGATTGGATTATACAATATTAAGATCTTGAAATATGTTGATGTCGAACCTAAGGAGATATTGAAGTTCAAGTTTGACACCAAATACTTCAATCTGTATGACCCCCACAGTAATTGCAAGAACCATTGTTCGAAGCTGTACTATCCATGGATCCATGAGACATTCCACTGGCACGAGGAGGAACCTTGGAAATATTGTCACAATGACTCCAAGCTCCACAATCTAGTTAGTATAGCCACAAATTGGAAGGCTTCTTTATAGGGATCAACAACGTAGGAGGCAACAACAATAGAAGAAATAAGAAACATTCTGGTGCAGTAGAAAGGTAAGAGGAAGATTATCAAGAACCCAGAGGATGAGAAAAGACACAAGATGAGAGCAGATCCTATCACTGAGAAAGAAACTTTGGTAGCAGACACAAAGAGGAAGCAACAGATAAAGAGGTTAGAGTGAAGGAAGAAAGAAAATAAAAGGCTAGAGGAAGTAAAATGGAAGTTGTAGGAAACAAACAAGACATTGAAGGAAGAGTAGGAGATGAGAAGGGGAGAAAGAGAAGAGAAGTAGAAACACGAGGAAGAAGAAAGTCAAGGTGCGACGACACAGAAAACAACACCCATATAGGTTGAGGAATTTGAACAACCAAAAACTGAAGAAGGGGGTGAGCATATGTAGGATCAGGAGCTTGCTCAACAGATTGAGCAACTAATTGAAGTGATGGACATGGAGTTGGAGGATGAGCCATAGAATGAAGACACCGACCTCATGCCAAGAGCACTTGAGGTCACCTCTCAGTCCCCCCCACCTCCAATGTCAAAACTAGTCCCGAGAAAGCAAGGAGAAGTTGTTCTCCTTGATGATGATCCAATGATGGATGTGTACAATCCTTCATTTGACGAGTTGAAGAAGAAGATTATATAGGCATAGAGGAAACACTTTCTGGATGACCACACGTCACCTACATTTAAAAAGGAAAGGGTGATAGTGTCATATGTCAGAGAACATCCAGATTCCATTGTCGATGCCACCTTGACCTATGTAGAAGCCACAAGATCTAATTTTAATTTCATGTTGGTCACGAATGAGCAAATGGCAAAGAAATTATAGGTGGCTAGGCAAGAGGAAGAAAAACTCATAGTGCATAGAGTAGTTTCAAAAATGGCAAAAATGAGGAAAGTGATACTTGATGATGTATAAACACTTGAGACTATCATGTAGAAGTTGTATGACAGAATAGTCAGCATGCATAAAGAAGTTTTCCATGTTCATGGCTTATCAGAGTGAAGAAAAATGTTTGTTCAAACTCTGAGGGACATACATTATGTCATCACCCATGTGAGAGAGTGTACAATGTCGTGCAAAGGGGCCCTGATTCACTTCCCAAAGATGATGAAGCCTTATGTATAGTTGTAGAAAGAAAAGTTCTAGATGTTGATCTAGAACTATGATTAGCTCACCCCATTTGTCACCAGAATACATGCATCATATGCACGACTGTATAAGAGTTTGGATGTCCTGGTGAGAATGCAAATGATCCCTTCAATTAGTTCCCTCACAGAGGCTAAACACAAGAACCAAGTCTTGCTAGAGATCGACAGGTACATGGAGGAGCTAAGGCGAGAGGCCACTAGGGATGACTTGGATTTCAGTGCACATAACATGTAGAATTACATTGGTGGTCATGCAATGGTCAACATTTTGATGCACATTGTTTAAGGTGAATTGGATATAGGTTCCAAGACCATATACCCAGATGTTATGGAGGCAAGAGTCTGCTATCAAAAATACATCATCAAGCAATTTGGGGACATCATCTCATAGTACCAAGCTTAGCATGAGTACGTCACTAAGAAGCATCAAGTGGAGGTTGTCGAGTTGGTATTTCCCCAAACTTCGGAGTCATAGTGTTTGTTTTGTTAGGCTATCTCTAGTCTATTTTGTCTCACATGAGTACATGTAGAAAATGTAATGTTATATGTAAATGTGTTGTAAGAGAAATTCCAAGTGTCATTAGTGGAATATGAAAGGTCATCAAATTATGTAATGAGTTATTTGTAAAGAAGTTGAAGCATTATGAGGATAGTCAAAGAGTCACAAAGGGGAATTTCAAGGGTCACCCACCCTTTGTTATAAATAGAACCTCATAACACATAAAACATGATTTTAGGAGCCAAGCTTTTGGCTAGGCTTAGGCTTAGAAATGGCTTAGGAGTATTATAACGAGCCTTGACTTCTCCACAGCGTAGAGCGAGTATACTTATTTGGAGGAGTAGGTGTTATTGACTATAATGTTCCACTATTGGGGCTAGTGGTCTTCAATGGTGTATGTATGGATGGAACTTTCACTTATAATAATAATAATAGATCCAACATGCTTTCATGCATATGTTGTTATTGTAGTTTGATTATTCTGGTCTCTTTAGCAATGTATGTTTTCTAACTTACACATTTGCTTATGAACTACTTTGTATGAAATTGTATGAATATTGTTGAGTGCATGTTGTTGGATTAACCTGTCACTTTAATTTGTGGACTATTGCACATTTTAGCTTGTGCTGTCATTTCGGTCATGTATTCCTTTCAAGATGCGTACTGTTACAGGATTCTAAGGGCTACACTTCCTTTTCCCCTCAATGTGATAGAAACTCCATGCATCTCACTTGACTCACTACAAGGTCACACACTTGCTTCCACCCAAAGTTATCATACTTATCTCTACGCGCTACCGCGGTCAAGGCATTACATTACCAACCACTGTTGGGACTCCTACTCCAAACAATTTGAGGTATAGTTGGGACTTCTCACCGGGGAGATCCCCTAAATGTTGGTGGGTCCAGCACTATCAACACTCCTATAGCATGGTACTCATCCATAAGATAAATCCTTTCTTTGGTTGCACAAATGGGTTGGAAGGTCCACTATATGAATGTGAAAGCAACATTCCTCAATGGAGTTGTTGAGGAGGCGGTTTATATTGAGCAACCAGAAGGCTTGGAGGCTTTTGATAGAAAGTCTCATGTGTGGAGACTCAAGTGAGTGTTGTATGGTCTCAAGAAAGCACCTCGTGCTTAGTACACCAAGATCGATAGTTATCTCACCAATTTGTGCTTCACCAAAAATGAAGTGGATGCAAACCTCTATCATATTTTGTTAGAAGGTAAATTGTTGATTATTTTCCTATATTTTGATGACTTGATTTTGACTAGTGGTGAGAATCTGATCATATCTTGCAAGGAGGACCTTGTAAAGAGTTTTAGATGAAGTACATGGGTCTCATGCACTACTTCCTTGGATTGGAATTATGGCAAGGTGACGGGGAATTTTTTTTCTATCAAGGCAAGTATGCCAATGAGATACTTCATAGGTTCCACATGGATAGTTTTGAACTCACAGAGACTCATCTAGCGACCAAATAGAGGAAGGAGGATGCCACTTCAGATGAGGAAGTGGATGTGACTGTTTACTAACAATTGGTGGGTTCACACGTGTATCTTTTGAAAACATGACTAGACATGTGATTTGTAGCCAACCATCTAAGCCAATATGGTTATACCAAGAAAACTATTTTGGAGGGAATCTAAGCATGTTTTGTTCAGAGGCACTACCCAGTTTGGACTATGGCACAGACGGGCAAAGGGAGTGAATTTGTGTGGCTTCACCATTGCAGATTGGTTGGGGAGTCCATCAAACTGTAAGAGTACATTAGACGTAATTTTGAATGTTGGATCCGAAGATTTTTTTTGGTACAACAGGAAGAAAATATATGTGGAACTCAACTCAGTGGAAGCAGAATACATTATTTCATGTCAATCAACATGTGAGAGAATCTGAATGAGAAAGATACTTGTTGGCTTGTTTGGTCAGATGATGGATCCAACTATGATTTATTTTTATAATTTGAGTTGCATCAATCTCTTTGAAAATGTTTTTTTTCATGATTGATCCAATCATGTTGATATTTGGTATCACCATCTACGATATTGTGTGCAGAGGCAGATTATGTTGTTGTAGTACATTCCAACAGAGGAATAAGATGCTGAGATTTTGACAAAGGCCTTGTTGAGAGGGAAGTTTGAGTTCCACATGTGTAGGATAGGGGTGGTTTATAATCCATTTATTGTTGAGAGGGAGTGTTGAAAACGGAACGATAAAATCTCAATTTGACTTGTCCTTAGTCAAACTAGAGGAAATTCGAATTTCTATTTCCGCAGAAATCTTGGAGGTAGTTAACTAAGGTGGCATGGAACTAGTCACTCAGTTAAATTAGTTAATTTGAATTGGGGAAGCTTCAATTTAGATTAGTATGGTTGATTTCTAATTTGTAGAAATCTATTTCAATTAATTTCAGTTATTGCGAGTTAAACTAGTTCTACCTGTCAGAAGAACTAGTGGAGGTCAAGTTGTGGAAGTGGAATGTCAACGACACTCAGTGATCAACTAGATAACTGAGAAATCAGCCAAAAATAATTGTTGCATGCAGAGAATTCAAGTTACCCAGGTGAGATGAAGATTCTAGGGTAATGTACTATCAATTATATCATATTCCCATGTGTACAGGTGGTGCATGCAGTCAGAGGAAGGACATATAGGAATTGCACAATTCAATAGCAGGAAATTCCTAAATAATAAGGGCCAATTTCGTATAGTAACAACATAAAAGCAATATGAGATTGTAGGGCTTGAAAATTAGCTAAGTGTTGGCCAAATTCAGTAAGTCAGGAAAAGGGATATACTATAGACTTGCAGGGTGTGTTCAAGCTTGAGGAAGCATATGTATTTCATCTCTATTCTCTAATTAATGCAATATAGATAGTAAGGGGTTTTGAGCAATTTCTTTCCCCTAGATAAATATTTGTGCATGTGTGATGTTTCCTTTTGCATGTCTATGATTTTTGTTCTACATGGTGAACTAACTTCTTCATATCAGTAGAGTAGCTTCAAGTCTTGTGATTTAATAAATTTCATGAGTAGTTTTGAATCTACACATTAATTTCTATTAATAGGACTTATATCGAATCCCCAAATTTCTAAGGAATTGCAAGCTTATTATATAGTTTCTTAGTGTAATCCAAGGATTGTTTGTATGTTCTTAATATGGAATAAATTTACCAAATTATTTATAGAGGTTTAGAAATCTTCCAGATCCTAAGAGGCTTACAAAAATCTACCCCCAATTAGGCTACCTCTTAAAATCATATGAGGAGATGGGCAATGGCCAAACCCACAATTTTACAGAATTGTATGAGATTCTTCTCACTCCTAATCCATCCTCCAAGCTCTTACAAATATAAATGCCATCATTATAGTCTTTCTCTTGAGGAAACAAAGTCCCCACACTATTTATTTGTCAAGATCATTTACATACACTTATATACTTATACACATACATAAATATATTTACATATTCATACTTAATATGTTTGACATGGTTCTAGGCTCTTGTATACTGACAAAAACATTCTAATGTTGTCCCAACTAGGGTATTTTACACAACTTTCTAAGCCTTTAGTGAAGGACGAAATTTTAATTCTTCTGGCTTCCAAGTAGGGGTACAACACAATTTTTCCATCTCATAACTAGCCTAATAAAGGAAACATGCTAATAGAATACATGAAAAGCATTAAATCTCATTTTATCTTATACATTCTACTTCATAAAACCACACATATTTAATGTATTATAGGTAACATAATTTAGAGAATACCTTTGTTTATAAATTTCATTCACAAAGGAAGTAAAATCTAGTAACTAAGCATAGTTAAACATTGTTCTAACTCATCCACATAAGAATACTTAGTATCCCAACATAGTAATATTCAAGAAAAACTATACAGTAACATTATTCCATGAACATAACAATAGTTACACTTATCTGGGTCACTTAAACTTGACTAGGAACTGAAGAATGGAGAGCCACCATCCACCCAAGCATAGGCTCAGCTACACTACAGTCTTGCTTGCATCTATCCACAATAAGATAGATATGATGAATTAAGAGGAATAATCCCTTAGGGACTAGTAGGATTTAAAAAAGGTAGATAATATGAAGTAAATTTCCTTCACATGTAGAATTCATCATGCAGGAGTTCGACTGCTCAGCCAAGACCTATTAACAATTCACAGTTTTTCAACAATGTGATTACATGGCACAAAGGTAGTTCTTCTCTAATCCAAAAATTCTTCAATGGTTCCCTTTTTTAATGATTTATATGTACATATAAAACAAAATTAATAAGATTTTTTTCCTTTCCCTCTAGCTCAAGCTAAGAACTCTAACTTTGACTTTCTTACCTAATCTGGTAATTGAAAAATCCACATAGGCTTTAATTTTACAAGGATTTAAATTAAATTATATTAAAAGTCATAGTATCATCACCCATTTGTGATTTTTTTTTTCCTTTCACTAGTTATCTCTCTTTATGCATGACCATGTAAGTCTGCAACAACAATTTCTTTCACTCAATCTGCAATGACATAGACATTTCTCTACTCATTTTCAAATTTCCCAACCACAATCTATCTACATGAGAAAATGTGGTCCTTATGTTGGATTACATGATTTATTTGTAAGGCTTCATATGGTTACATTTCTCATACCTCCAGAAGTAGTCATGCATCACCCCCATTCTTCTCATTACACTTGACAATTGGGTAGCTCAACTATCAAATCTAAAATCTAGAATTAATGGAAATCTATCCTCATATTTAGGATGGATAGAAAAATTCTCGATTCACTCTCACAACTACTCAACAACATAGTTTTTAAGGAATTAAAAATGAAACATATTGTGAATATGAATGGATGCCAAAATTGTAATCTTATATGTGCAACTAGACCAATCCTCTCTAGGGTTTCAAACAACCCACACAATCTAGCTACCATATTTTAGAATCTTCTTAATTTCAATGCTTTTACTTTGAGGAGTACATGTCACAAACTCCAAATTATTTATTTTACCTAATCTTATTTGCATAGCATGTCTACTTATCTTGTACATCCTTCAAGTTCTACATGATTTTCACAACTTGCTCTTCCATTTGATTGAGTAAATCTAGCTCAACAATAGATATATCTACTAGGTTATCCAAACTCATAGGTGTGTAAAATTTCCTACCATACAAGGACCTGAATAGCCTCATATTCAAAGATTCTTGATACCCATTGTTATATGAAAAGTCCAGCAAGTGCAAATATTCTTCCCATTTTGATGGTTTGTCCATCACATACATCCTCAACATATGTTCAATCAATTGATTAACCCTATATGTTTTTCCATCTCACTTTGAATGATATGTTGTACTATAGTTCAAATTGCTTTTAAATCTTTTGAACAATCCTTTCCAAAACTGTGATGTGAACTTGGGATCCTTGTCTTAAAAAAACTCCTTAGGCACTCTATGTAGCCTATGAATTTCTTTCATGTACATTTCAGCAATATTTTTTGCCTTATGCATTGATGGAAAAATTAAAATAGTCCTAGTAAAATTTAAAATAAAATTTATTGAAACAATGTCCCACTTCCACTTAGGAATGGGTATTTGTTGTACAAATCCCAACACATGTCTATGCTCAACTTTATCTTTTTTTTCATTCCAAGCACTCACTATGTAATTAGCTACTTTAATTTTCAAACCTAGCCAAAAGTATTGACATTTTATAGCCAAGAATGTTTTCTGGTACCAAGGGTGTCTATCATAAAGTACCTTGTGCATCTCACTTAGCACTATACTTTTCATCCCCTCAACATTTGGCACATAGATTCTACCTTTTCACATGAAGGTTTCATCCTTTTTCAAACCATAAATCTTGCACTTTGGCTGTAAATTACCTTGTTGTGGCTACTCTTTTATTCTCATGTGTTGTTGATATTAGTTTTCAAGCTCTAAACTTCTAATTTTAAAATCATATTTGTACATAATTATGGAAATATCATGCATTATATGCATCCTTTTTTGAGTGCATTGACTACCTTATTTTCCTTTCCTTTTATATTATTGATTTCAAAATCATAGTCAACCATAAATTCATGCCATCTAATTTACTTGAAATTCCAAGTTAATTGTCCAAACAAATGCTTTAGACCATTGTGCTCCATTCTTAATTTAAATATAAGATAATGCATTCACATTTTCAAAAAATGAATAATGGATTCCAACTACAAATCACGAGTCGCATAATTCCTCTCATGCTCCTTCAGCTTGTCTAATTCATAATATATTACATGCCCATTTTGCAAAATGAATCCTCTGATCCCTTCCTTGCATGAATCACTACACACAATAAAATTGCCACTTGGATCAGTTATCCCTAATATTAGTGCACTTGTTAATATAATTTTGAAAGGCTAAAATGCCTAACCACTATTGGAATTGATGATGCAATTGTTAGTGTAGGCATTGTGTTGTAGTGATTGATGGTTGAAATTGATGTCAACCTGGGGATGTATTACAAATGATTGTGTTGCAGGTGGTTTGAGCTTTGATATATGGTTTGTGGCTTGTCACAGATGGATATTTTTGGTTTGTGCCACTAGTTGTAGATGTTTTATTTTTGTAAGTGATTTGGCTTATTTTATGTTCGCTTGGTTTATGTCAGATGTTTGGAACCAAGTTGTTTTCAATTCTGTTTGAGCAATTTCTTTGGTTTCCTTATGTATCTTGCATTTCATGCATAGAGTATTACCATGGTACATGAATTCTTGGTAGTAACATTACCATGGTATTGGTATGTGTTTGGAGTAGGTTGGAATATGATATTACCTTGGTGCATATAGTCTTAGTATTGACATAACCATGGTATTTTCCCATGGTATTTTTTGGAGATTACCATGATATAGGAGTATGTGGCATTGGCATAAACATGGTACTTATCTATGTTATTTACTTGGATATTACCATCGTATAGGGGTCTGTGATATTGGAATAATCATGGTATTTACCTATGGTATTAACTTGGAGATTACTATGGTACAGGGGTCCATGATATTGGCATAACCATGGTTTTTACCCGTGGTATTGAATTGGAGATCACCATGGTAAAAGTTTTTGTGGTATTGGCATAACCATGGTATTTCTTTGAATATTACTATGGTACATGTATATTATTTATTGACATAACCATGGTATTTTCTTGTGGCATTAGCTAGGAGATAATTTATGATAATTTGGCATATACTAAAAAAAAGGAAAAAGTATTGAGTTGTTTTTTTTTTTTGGTAATGGTTGAGTGAGAAAGGAAGAGTGTGTGTGAGAGAATAATATTGTGTGTAGGTTGTGCATGGAATTTTTCATAAATCTACAACATTTTACAGCAGCAGTAAATAACAGTAGAAGTGTGATTCAGCTAGAATTGTATGCAGTAATATGGTGATGAAGGAAAGATTCTAGATCATTTCCTATACGATTTCTCATTATATTTTCATAAAATTATATTTTGTGTATGTAACATGTATTATTGATGGGGTTTTTTCAGTGATTGAGTGAGGTATTGAATATTTTTCAAGTTGATTATTGCATTTGTTTTCAGCCTATATTGCTAGAGGTTGTTGTGTTTTTCTAGTTGAGTAGTTCATATTGACTCCAGTCTCAAAATGAATGAAAGGAGTGTCACATAGAAGAGTGTAGTGGGGGCTCCGAAAAATTAAATATAGAGAACATATTTCTTCATGAATCCAATCAAAGTTGGGTGAGGCTCATTGGGCATGGTGTCTTCCAGCAGATGAGGTCCATAGAGTCCTGAGATGAGGATAATATTTCTTCATCAATCCAATCGAAGTTGGGCGAGGCTCATTGGTCATGGTGGCTTCTAGCAGATGGATGTTTTTAGAGTCATGAGATGAGGATCAAAGTACTGAATGATAGTATCCTATATTGTATTTTTTATGTATTGAATTTCTTGACGAATAATAATTTTTCTGAGTAACATAGTAGCAGTGGTGGGTGGGTTTTCCACCATAAATATCTTGTTCCCTCTTGTGCATGTTTATTTGGTTGATTTTATAGTTCACATGTGATGATCTTGGTGTAGCTACAAATTCAGATTTATTATTTGTTGAGTTTTTTAATGTCTTATGTGATCTGATCTGCTAATGGGTGAATGTATGTGTGTGTGAATCAGTAATCAGAAAAGAATTGAAAATTTTTATAATTCCTATCACTACTAATTCACCCCCTGTAACATCCCTAGTGAAAATTCCATGTAACAAATTTAAAAACAATCACCACAAATGAACGGGACACTTATTCGAAGCTGAATGTTGGGAAAAACATCCTAGGGGGTGTTCATTTGGTTGTTTATGGCTAAGGAAATTCGCAAAGGAAATAGCTAAGGCATTAAAGAGGAAAAATGACATTTTTGGCACATTTATTTATGAAAATAATGGAAATTAGGAGAAAAAGGAGGTGAAAGGTCATAGGTTGCATGTGAGGAGGAAAATGGAGGAAAATAATGGAAAATGAAGAAAATAGAGGCCTCATTCACAAAAATCCTTTTGAGGATTAGTTGGTAACCTCATTATTCTCTCTCTCTCTCTCATACTCTTGGACACTTAGAGTTTTCTTGGAGTACTTTAGCATTGGAGAAAGAAAGGCAAAGAAGGCAAGAAGAAGAAAAGATCAAGTAGGGAAAGGTAGAATCAAGTATCTACAATAGGCTTCATTGTAGGTATCAACTTGCACGTGTATTTTCCTTGCTATATTTGGCATGCATGTGATTGCATGTGTTTATTTTCTACCATGGCATGTGTTTTTCTAGGTGTGGCAGTATTTCTAGCTTACCCTTTCCATTTCCTAATAGATTTGATTAGATGGGTTCTCTCATGCAGTTTGTGTGTGATGGTTGGATTGGATTAGGAGTTGAGTGGAGTGGATCTCCAAATTTAAAAACACATGGTGGTAGTGATCCATGAACCAGACTAAGGGTGCACAAAGTTAGTGGCCTAGTAACCCCTAAACCAGATTGTGGCTTACTCTAAAGCCAGATTGTGTGCATCAGTGGGCCCAGGAATCCTTGTCAGTGAATGGAGGGATATATCATAAAGCCAAGAGGTGGATTTTCTCTCCAATGGACCTAGTGATTATGGGATGGAATGCATGGTAAATTCTAGAGAGTATGTCTTGGTGTAGGGATTAGTGATCCCTAGATCAGGCTGCGGATTCACAGTAAAGCCTAAGAGACTAGGAGGCACTCAAATTCCTCATAGTGTAGGTAGATAACTCCGATGGAATCCACATTGATTGGTGCTTTTGATGTTTTTTATGAGTCCCACATTCATTCTTGGAATATAGCACGAGGGTGATTAGTTGAAGAGAGACATGGCTCAACCAATCTATGTTTGGGTGGAACGTGGTAGTCCCATCTACGGTAAGTTCATTGTATTTATTAATGAAAAATTCATTCCATTGATTTTCGTGTGTAAATGTACTGGTGTATATATGGATTTTCATGGTTGATATGTTTATTGTAATAATGTTCCTATTATGTTGGTTATATGTTCATTTTATGGCAGCATCTATGTTCCACTCTTGGAATGTTTTTTACTTTTATTTGAATGGATATTATGTCTATGACCTAATAAGTGATAAGGCAGCAAATGTCATGAGGAAACAATGGTTCATGGCAATTCTCAGATAAATAAGAGATCCCTACACTTAACGCTATGGTTTACACTTATAGGTTACATGTTGATGATATGTTTGATGAAATGCATGTCATGGCTAGTAGGGGTCTCGTTAAGGCTTTGAGCAAATATTTACTTCTGCATCATTGTTCCCCTATACTTTAATTAATTTTGAGCTTTCATTCCATTCTGGGTAGTGGCCTGGGCTCTGGGCCTGAAAAAGTTGCTCAAATCTTATATTCATTAGCACAGAATTGGCAAGTTTCGTCCACAATCATTGGAATGTAGACTATGAAGGCAACTTTAGGTCTCTCTTTTGTCCCTTTCCCATAGCATGAGAGTGATTAAGCCTTAAATTTCCAGAACAATAGTGGGACCTAGTTATAGGTTACTGAATGGCTGACTTGTCTCATAAGGGTTTTTTTGATGATGTTGGATGGTTGTACCTAGGAGGTAGAATCTGATCATAGTAGCCTCTCATCTCATGTTTATCCAGGTTGGCATGGTTACTTGGGTGGATGTGGGAGGAGCGTGTTACAAAGTGGTATCAGAGCATGGTTCAACTCTCAAGCTGAATGGGTTGAATGTGTGTTGTTAATGCATGCATGTAAGTTTCATGTTTGTCTCTTACACTTATATACTTGTTGCATTTGCTTGATAATGGATTAGGGTTGTAGTATGGTTATCATGGAGAATTTGATGTTGATTTCGTGAAGAGTATTTGACATGAGCATGTGACTTATTGTATATGGTTATTTGTCTCTTACATGTTTATTTTATGTCACCTACTTACATACTTGTATGTTAGGTTACATTTTAAATATTTTGATTCCATGCATCAGTCTTGTAGGTTAATTACAAGAACTAATCATTATGTTCAACTACATGCTATGATGTGTATTTGTAGTTGGTTAGGAATTTATTATGCATATTGTTGGTTGCATGTAGAAACATGTACAATGGGGTAATGGTTATTTTCACGCATGAGGTGATGAGATGATTTGTTGATATGGCCTTGCATTGATGAATGGATCCTATTTAGAGTGATGTTTATGTGTTGATTCATTTATTTGTGCATGTCTATATGTTGTTATGATTATGTTATACATGTATCATGTTGATTTGGTGATCTTGCAGACAAGATATCCTCCCCAAGCTATACTAAGGTACGTTAATTTATTGTGATTTGGTTTATTTGACATATTATGCATTGCGGGAAGAAAGAGAGAAAATGTCTAGCAAGGTGGTACACTACGTACAATCTCCCTATGCATCAGCTGAGCAGCGTGGTGTGGGGAATACTTCTGATTTGGATGATACACTAAGGAGCTTAGAGGAAGAGATAACGAGTTGTAAGGAAGATAATGACTGCAACATTTAGGCACAAGAGAAACAAGTGGAGGTTAATGCTATACTTCTTCAGAGTTTTTCGGACTTGTAGGGATGAGGTTACTTTATATTAACCATGCACATAGGGATGGGACTAATGGATCATATGGAAGTAGATCTCTTGGTAGACACGGGTTTGATAGATCTGACACGGTGAGAGATGTCAGGCTGATGGACACTCCAGAAGGGAGGGGAAATGAGTATAGGTATTATTCTAGTTCTGGTTCTAATAGGCATCATGATCACCATTGTTATCACCCATACAAGAGGAATGATAGAGGGTACTTTCTAGATGAATTCAAGAAAGAAAAACTAGCTACTTTTGATTGAGATGTGAAGAACTCAGAAGATGCGGAGGCTTGGATACTTGGCATGAACAAATTCTTTGAGGTGCATGAGTACACAGATAACATGAAGACCCAGATATTTATATTTAGCTTGAAAGGTAAAGCATACATCTTGTGGGAAGATGTTAAGCAGGTTAGAGACATTAGGATAGATGACTTTAGTTGGAAGGAATTCAAGAGGATTTTTAGGAAGAACATGTCAGAAACGTACTATGATAGCAAGGCTAAATAGTTCTATGAGTTAAAGATGGGATCAATGATAGATGAAGAATATATGACCAAGTTTCCTGAGTTATTGAGGTATGTACCTTACCTTACTGGTGAGAATGCTAAATTTTAGAGACATGTCAGTGGTTTTCCATTAGCATTTAGAGATCACTTTGAGTATGATGTGCCTTGGTCACTTGAGGAAGTTATTGGGAAATAGAAACATTGCTATGAGAAATCAAAGCGTAAGAGTGAATCTTAGCACAGATTGAAAGGAAAAGATAAAAGTAGAGGTAAATGGCAACCTCAGAGGAAAATACCTCAACATGCAAATGGGAAAAAAAATGTGGCACTGCAATAGATATTTAACGCAGCTAGATAAGGACATGGGCCATGACAGCAGTAGCATCAACATAGAGGTGAGGGCATTGGTCAATTGGATTGTTGGACATGAGGTGAGGAGAACCTTAGGAGATATTGTCTACAACATCAGGGTGGAAGGCCTAAGGTATACAATGCACAGGAAGCATAGACTGTTGGGGATATTGGTCACAGTATTCCACGTATCTATGCAGTAGCGCAAAATTGGAAAGAAAAACACTAGGCATCTATCATTGACATGGACAATAAGCTTTATGAGCAAGTTATTTATATTTTGATTGACCTTGGATCTAAGTATAGCTATGTTAGTCCTAACTTGGTGGATAAGTTTGGGTTGAATAAGGATTTGCATGCAAAGTCTTGGTTAGTGCAATTGGCTAAAGGTATGAAGAAGAGAGTTCATCATTGGGTAAGAGCTTGCACATTTAATTTGAATGGTATGCCTACAAAAACACATTTGAATGTATTACCGTTGGGTCCATACAATATGTTGTTGGGCATGGATTGGTTGTATCTACATAGAACCAAGGTAGACTATTATGACAAATCTATTGAGTGTATGGATGACAATGGAGAACTAAAAGTCTTATAGGGTAAGAATAAAACCACATTAGTTAGGATGGTGATAACTATGTAAGAAAAGTGTAGCTGCTAGAAAGGGTTCAAGCTATTTGTAGTACACATTTCTAGTGATAAGGATAAGAAGGTTGAGGATGGAGATGTGTTAAATTGGAAACTAGGGCCAAACTCCATGTGGGTCATCTTATTCATCGATGATAATATTTTTATTAGATTCCTCTTGTCGAGAGGTGTAGGATTGATCTAAAGGTCATCCGATTATGATAAGAATTTATGGAGATATGAATTTATTTTGATCATGGAATTATTATCAAGCCGACCTACAACTCATGTAGGCTTAGAAGCCCAACAGTCGCATCTATTCAAACATCAACGTTGTGTATAAATACAAGAGGATTTTTCCTCATTTTCACTCACTCATCTCATCACATATCTCTCTCTCTTGCACAGAAAAGAGACTCTTCTCTACTGCGCAGAAAAGGGTCTCTCTCTCACACATGTGGAAGGAAGCTGCTGAAACTGAAGTTGCAACTGAAGATATAAACTTTGACTAGTGTGGCTCATCAAACCTCCTCTTATGAAATGCATTATAGGTTCATCTAGACCTCCTCTAAATGCCGCAACTTTTTTTGTGGAATCAAGCCGATCTGACAGTCGGTTTGCGAGATATCGACTGCCCTAGTTTGAAGGAAGCTACTGAAACTGAAGCTGAAACTGCAGATCCAAACTTTGACTAGGGTGGATCATCAAACCTCCTCTTCTAAACTGAACTATAGGTTCATCTGGACCTCCTCTTAAGGCTGCAACTTCTGGTGGTGGAATGAAGCCGATCCGACAATTGGTTTGCGAGATATCGACTGCCCTAGTTTTGATGATGAAGACGCTAATGCTGACGTTGTTGATCTAGGATTTTCTACTGCTGATATAAATCAGATTTATTGTATTATTTCTCTTTGCTGAATTATTGAAGATAAAGGAATATTTGATCAAAGGGTTTCCCCACACATTGTGGGGTTTTTCCTTGGCTAGCCGCCACATCTTGTGTCTCTTGTCTTGGCTTGTTTTCTGTCTATTGTTTAATGTTCTATTTGCACTTTACTTTATGTACATGTGACTGATAATCTATGGAATATAATAAGAAAGAGAAGTAAACTGTTATAAGCATAGAACATACCATAACTTAACATGGAATCAGAGATGAGGTAAAGACAAAGCCCGAGCAAGAGCAAGAGCAATCACCGAAGAAAAGATTGGCAAGGCTATCCTAAAAGAACTATGAGCTCCTCATCATTCTTTCCTATCGAGGACAAGCTCCATGAGAAAGATGACTATCATGGATGGAATTTGTCTATCGATGTAACCCTAGAAGATCAAGGAGTGTTGGACCATGTGAGGGGCAATATTCTTGAGCCTCCATCAAATGCATCTACTGCTGCCAGGAACAAATGGAAAACAGGAGAAATCAAAGAAAAAAAAGATCATCTGGGACTCTATTGACAAGCACTTGGTGGCATACATCTCCGACCTGGACACCTCCAAGGAAATCTACAACAAGACTGGTGAGTTTATTTAAATTTAATGATGCAAATCAAGTCTTGTTTCATAGAAATAAGTTGAAGGAAATTAAGAAGGGAAAAGATGAGAGTATGCAAGCATACTTCTTAAGAATCACTGAGATTAGGAACGATCTCCTATCTATTGGGGATACCATTACTAATAGGGAATTGGCACTCACAAATCTTGGAGGACTACCATCTGAATGGTACGTGTTCAGGTGTACTCTTCTGAACAATAATCTAATCCATGGTTTCAAGGAAAAAATGTCTAGATGCATCATGACCAAAAGATGATGTTACATTTGCAATAAAGCAGGTCACTATGCAAGGGAATGCCTTGATAGAAGGGACTCACACTAGGACGATGATCAAAATCCCTCTCATGGTAATCAAAGGAATGGAAAATCTAACAGTAGAGGTAAAATGAGTACTGGAAATCAAGGAAGAGGACAACCATTCAAGAAGGATAGAAATTTGAATGTATTATATGTACCTGACCTAAAAAAGAACCTGGTATCCATCTCGGAAATGGAAGACAAGGTAACCTTTAGCGATGGCAAGAGGCTGGCTTTAAGAGGGAGACTACTATACTCCTGAACAGAATGGTGTGGTAGAAATGAAGAACTGTACGATTATGGAAGTTGTTCATGCCATGCTCCATGATCAAAGACTTCCGAAGTTTCTATGGACCGTAGCTATAAACACTGTCGTATATGTACAAAACTGATGCCCTCATCAAGCATTGGGTTCCAAGACTCCTCAAGAAATGTTCACCGGTAGCAAACCTGATGTATCTCATTTTAGAATTTTTGGAAGCCCTGTATATTTTCATGTGCCGAAAGACAAAAAGATCAATGGGTTCCACATCTCTCTTCTAAGTTCACAAAGGGTGAAGTCAAAGCAGAGCATATTATCAGAATGCAGAGCATATTATCAGAATGGCATAGCGGAAATTTCTGACGACCCATCTAAACATCACTTCATTGGGAAGTTTGGATCTAAGGGTGGAAGGAAAGGCAGATGCCTTGGTTTCAATAAGTTTAGCCATTATGAGAAGGAGTGTCCAAATGGCAGGGACACATCACTTGATGATCATTCTTGGGACATATTCAAAAGAATGATAGATAATGTAGTTCATCAAGGAAAAAGAGTTGAATCTTCAAAGAAAGCAAGGAACCCCAGGTATGAAGAATCAAATATTATTTCTAATAAGATAAAGAAGTGTTATCTTGTATTGGCCCTCTCCTTCAGATTCTTTGGGAATCTAGCATATTGATTATAGTTCTTCAAGGCACTTCATCGGATAGAAGAGTGCACTCTCTAATTTGGTAGAGATGGAAACAATCATGGGATTACACTTGGAGCCAATGCCACCTATCTCAAAAAGGGAATGGAAGTCAAAGGTTATATGGGGGTATTCGTCAATGGAAAGGTAAATCTCTGAAAATTGAATTTTCGAAGATGTTTTTGAGTTCAGGGTTGTAGGAAGTCCACTAGGGACCATGTCCATTAACACATAGCACCGGAAGTCTATGATTCAAATGGTGACTGAGAAGCCTGAATTCAAAAGGAGCATGAAAGTACATGTTTGAGATGTACTGAAGGAAAATCTTACAAGGGGACCATTCCCCTCAAGTAGCAAGGCCACAGGTTTGGAACAACCCATGGAGTTTGAGATTCATGAATGGGAATCTCATGTATACAGGTGGAAGAAAGCCCCCTATGGCTTGAAGAAAAACACCCCAGGCGTATTATGAGAGGAATGATAGCTGTTTGATGAAGCTAAGATTCACTAGGAGATCCAAACCATTACTCGAAGGTTGTGGATGATAGACCTCTCATACTGACACCTTATGTAGACAAACTATTTCTAACAAGTGCAGACCCTCTCATTTGCAGAAGTAAGAGGGAGTTGGATTCCGAACATCTGTTTTACAGTTAGCATGGTGAGCTCATATTTGGTTGAGTCTCATTGGATTGGTGCCAAGAATCTTCTGAGATATCTTCAGGGCATAATCTATCATGGATCGAGATACACTGCCCGAAATATGAAAACTGCATGATTATTCGAATGTTGACTGGGCAGGCAGTGTGAAGGATCACTAAAGCACTTCTCAGTGCTGGTTCTCTTTGGATTCTACTTCGATGTCATGGGTGAGCAGGAAGCAGAAATTAGTTGTTATAAGTACCACCGAGACTGAATACATAACTACGAGTATGACTTCGTATGAAGTTTTCTGGTTGTGGAAACTCTTCAGTATGCACACATGATGAATACAACTATGATTCTCTGTGACAACTAGAGATGGGATTCAAGTATTAACGAATCTTGTATTCAATGATTGCTTCAACAGATAGACATTAAATACTACCTTATCTGGGATATGGTAAATTGATGAGAAAGGAGGCTCCATCGCACTGAGATGATGTACAGGTCGCTACACTTTGTTAGAGCCCCAGGGAAATATCATATTTTTGATTTTCCTGAACGAATTGGATTCATCGAGAGACTCTTGTAAAAGGGTCCTGCATGTTGCATACATTGAGCTCTGGGAGCTCTAGGGGCTTGCGGTTCTTATTAGAACAACATACGACCACAGGGTGACTCACCCTCCCTTAGTGGTGCACACTGTGGACAAGATGATTTGCTCTCTTGTGAGATAGGATGATTTGCTATCCTGTGGATAGGGTGATTCACTCTCTTATGTACAAGATGATTCGTTGTCTTGTGGGACAAGATGATTCACTCTCTTGTAAGACAGGATGATTCACTCTCCTGTGGACAATATGATTCGCTCTCTTGTGGGACAAGATGATTCAAACTCTTGTGGGACAAGATGATTCACTCTCTTGTAAGACAGGATGATTCACTCTCCTGTGGATAGGATGATTTTCTCTCCTGTGGACAAGATGATTCGCTCTCTTATGGGACAAGATGATTCTCTCTCCTGTAAGATAGGATGATTTGCTCTCCTATGGACAGGATGATTCGCTCTCCTGTGGACAAGATGATTCACTATCTTGTGGGACAAGATGATTCGCTCTCTTGTGGGACAGGATGATTCACTCTTCTATGTGGCAGAATGATTAGTTCTCCTATGAGGTTTGGATGATGTGTTCTCCATGACAATTATGTAGTAGGATGATTAGTTCTCCTGTGAGGCCTGGATGATGTGTTCTCCATGGTGATTGTGTAGCAGGATGATTAGTTCTCTTGTGAGGATGAGATTAATTAAGTTCTCCTCTCGAGGCATCCTACCCATGCAGTCTAGGACTCATGGGAAGTACCTCTCATCTGGTCAATGAGCAGGGAAATGAAGTTAGGGACCATAGTAGTACTGATGGGCGCATCGTTGTATCTACCGTACTCCCTACACTAGGATGACCTTCATTGATCTGGGATCAATGATACTGGTTTGGGACCAGTGGTAGGAGTTGTAGCCACTATGATGCTGACTTTGGGTCAGTTGATACTAGTCTGGGACCAGTGGTACATACGCTGAGACTGACCTTGGCTTAGTGAAGTACTGGTATGGGACCAGTGAGAGTGGTACACACTATGACACTGAATTCAGGTTAGTTGATACTAGTCTGGGAGCAGTGGCACACTCTTTGAGACTACGATACTAGTCTGGGACTAGTGGTAGGAGTGGTACATACTATGACACTGACTTCGGGTCAGTTGAGACTGGTGTGGGACCAATGGTACACACTCTAAGACTAAATTTGAGTTAGTGGACGATGATACTAGTCTGGGACCAGTGGTCGCAGTTGTACTCACGATGATGTTGAATTTGGGTCAGTTGAGATTGGTCTGGGACTAGTGGTACATTCTCTGAGACTAACTTTGAGTCAGTATGATGCATCCTCGATCATTTCTTCTTCTTCATAATTCAGACAAAAGCATAGTAGAACAGAATAAAGAAGAGCAAAGAAGTACAGATTAGTATAGGGTAAAACAAGACAAAGCATAACAGGTAGAATATAGTAGTGTAGGGCACGGGTCATGCTGTATAGGGCAGTGCATTTGATGGATGAATAGTACCGACCGACAGACATGTTGCAGATGGAGTTCCCCCTAGTTGAGAGGGAGTGTTAAATTGGAAACTAGGGCCAAACTCCATGTGGGTCATCTTATTCATGGTAGATAATATTTTTATTAGATTCCTCTCATCGAGAGGTGTAGGATTGATCTAAAGATGATCCGATTCTGATAAGTATTTATGGAGATATGAATTTATTTTGATTATGGAATTATTATCAAGCCGACCTACAACTCATGTAGGCTCAGAAGTCCAATAGTCGTATCTATTCAAACATCAACGTTGTGTATAAATACAGGAGGAATTTTCCTCATTTGCACTCACTCATCTCATCACATCTCTCTCTCTCTCTCTCCTGCGCAGAAAAGAGACTCTTCTCTACTGCGCAGAAAAGGGTCTCTCTCTCACACATGTGGAAGGAAGCTGCTGAAACTGAAGCTGCAACTGCAGATCTAAACTTTGACCAGAGTGGACCATCAAACATACTCTTTTGAACTTCATTGTAGTTTCATCAGGACCTCCTTTGAATGCTGCAACTTTTGGTGGTGGAATCAAGCCGATCCAATGGTCAGTTTGCGAGATATCGACTGCCCTAGTTTTGATGATGAAGCTGCTAATGCTGATGCTACTGATCTAGGGTTTTCTACTACTGCTATAAATCAGATTTATTGTACTATTTCTCTCTGCTAAATTATTGAAGATAAAAGAAGATTTGATCAAAGGGTTTCCCCACACATTGTGGGGTTTGTCCCTGGCTAGCCACCACATCTTGTGTCTCTTGTCTTGACTTGTTTTCTGTCGATTGTTTAATGTTCTATTTGCACTTTAATTTATGTACATGTGATTGTTAATCTATGGAATATAATAAGAAAGAGAAGTAAACTGTTATAAGCATAGAACATACCATAACTTGACAAGATGTGTTGAATAGGTACCCATTGTTGCAGTAGTTTAGCGACGTATTTATTGAGTACATTATAGAGTTGCCACCTCACATGGAAGTAGACTTTTCAATTGAGTTAGTGCCAGGGGAAACTCTACCATCGAAAGAACCTTACAGGATGAGAACACCTTAGTTGGTTGAGTTAAAATTGTAGCTGAAGGAAATGTTGGACAAGGGATACATTAGGCCAAGTGTATCACCTTGGGGTGCACCAATCTTTTTCGTGAGGAAGAAATATGGTACCCTTAAATTACACTTTATTACAAGAATTTGAACAATGTGACTATCAAGAACAGGTAACCTTTGCCTAGCATTGATGACTTGTTTGATCAGATAAAGGGAACAACAATGTTCTCAAAGGTTGACTTGAGATCCAGATACCATCAAGTATGCATCAATGAGGATGAGATTTACAAGACTACGTTCAAGACTAGGTACAGGAATTATGAGTTTGTTGTTGTTCCATTTGGCTTAACTAGTGCTCCATCTACATTCATGTGTTTGATGAATAGTGTGTTGCATCCACATTTGGATAAGTTTTTTATTGTGTTCATTGATGATATGCTAGTATATTCCAAAAATGAGGAAGAGAATGTCGAGCACTTAAAATCAATATTGAGGTTGTTGAGAGAGCATCATTTGTATGCTAAGCTCAGCAAATGTAGCGTTTTTAAGACTAAGCTACATGTTGTCTCCAAGGAGGGCATTGCAGTAGATCCAAAGAATATAAGGGCCATCATGGAGTGGGTAGCTCCTAAGAGTGTGGATGAGTGAGATATTTCATGGGTCTGGTAGGCTATTATAGGAGTTTCATTGGGAACTTCTTAGAGATTTCTCATCCCATTACATCATTGCAGAGGAAAGGTAAGAACTTTGAATGGATTGAAGAGTGTGAGGCTAGATTTGAGCAGCTCAAGTAGTTGTTGAGATATGCACTAGTGCTACAGATTATAGATCCAAACAAAGAGTTCATAGTATGCACAGATGCTTGCAAGAGAGCACTTGGTGGAGTCCTTATCCAGTATCGACAGATGGTGTGTTATGAGTACCAAAAACTGAATGAGCACGAGTAAAACTACTCAATGAATGATCTTGAGCTAGGAGTGATTATACATGCACTAAAGATGTGGAGGCGTTATCTTCTTGGAAGGCAGTTTGTGCTTATGAGTGATCACATTGGATTAAGGATTTTGTTTGACCAGCTGAATCAGAATGTCAGGTAGACTAGATGGTTGGCCACGATCAGCAATTTAAACTTTGAGATGAAGTACATCAAGGGTAAAGAGAATAGGGTGGCAGATGCTTTTAGTAGATGGGTACAACTATATCACTTGGAACCTATGAGCTCCTATGGGACGCACTTACAGGATAGGATCTTGCAGGTAGTACAGTAGGATGTCAGGTATATGGAAATTGTGCACAGGTTGAAGCATGGTGATAGTATAGGTACAGGTACAGGTATAGGCACATGTAGTGGTATAGGTACAAGTGGCAGTATAGGTACAGGTGGTCATATATATATAGGTGCATAGGGCAGGGACTATTGTCTTACACCAAATGGATTGGTCAAGTTCCAAGACAGGATATATGTATCAGATAACAGTGAACTCAAGAAGGTGATCTTGAGGGAATTTCATGCGAAACCTTATTCAGGTCACCTAGGTTATCAGAAGACACTCACAACAATGAAGAGATATTACTATTGCAAGAATTTGAAGAGGGATGTAGCAGAGTTTGTGGCTAGATGTTTCTATTTTCAAGGAGTGAAAGTAGAATGCAAAAATATAGGTGGACTACTACAGCCGATCATTATTCTACAGTGGAAATGGGAGGTAATTTCCATGGATTTCATTACAGGGTTTCCAAAGATAGTGAACCAACATGATTCCATCATGGTCATTGTGGACAAGTTAACAAAGGTTACACACTTTGTTCCTGTGAAGTCTACGTTTTCAGCTAGTGACATGACACAATTATTCATCTGGGATGTGGTTAGACTACATGGTGTCCCAAAGAATATTGAGTCAGTTAGGGACGCAAAGTTCACTTGCAAGTATTGGAAGGATCCATTTGTAGGTTTGGGCATCGAGTTAGCCTTCAGAAAAGCTTATGTTGGGCATGGAATCCCCCCACAGCATGTTTTGTGGCTCAAAGCCCAAGATTTGGTCAAAGGTTTTGTAAGAATCCATGAATTATGGGTGTGGATCGCGAAGTAGAGGTTAATTCATAGGGATGTTCACCCTAAAGTAATGTAATGTAATGTAAATTCATGTCGGCCTACCCATGGTCCAAGGACCATGGGATTGTATAAATAGAGTGAGGCTCTAAGTTGTAAAGATAGCTAAGAGAGAAGAGTACGAATGGTTCAATCTTAGAGTAGGATTCTAAGTGTATTGGGTCGTAGTAGTAGGAAGAGGCTCTACAGCTAAGTGCGCAAAGGCCTAGTAGAGTCTGCAACTGAGTGCGCAGACCCCTAAAGCTGAGTGCATAGGGCAGTGTCGAGTTTGTAATTGGGATTGAAGATAAATAAAGAGAAGTTGATTCTTATTTTTCTGTATTTGTTGTACATTGCCTTCTTTACGTTTATATTGGTTTATTTATCATGCGCACTAATATGATTGATGAATATTCTATAATAATCATTAGTATTGCATAAAAAAGTTAAGTAATCAAATAATAATAGACTAAATAGCAAGGAAATTGGGTATTCTATGGGTTGTGCCCTGACTAGGGCTGCGCAAGAGCAGCACCACAGGTTGCGAAGGGATATCAAGTGCGCGTAGCGATGGGTCAGACCACAGACCTACAAAAGCCCATCAGACATCCACAGGGTGCAAAAACCTAGTTCTAACACCCTCCCATACTACTTCAGGTGAGACCTCGATTCGCGCTCCGCGGACTGTTGCTAAAAGGGCCAGTAGTACCGGGATTTTCTTGGATAAATCACCTCTGAACCTGGGTGAGGCCCATAAAAGCCAACAAATGGTTCCATTTCTGGGACCAGGATCTGCATAAAGGATGTCTGATGTCATGCCACTAAAATACAACAAAGAAAGAAATTGAAGAGTGGTTGGATAAAAAGATTCACTATCTTTTGGTGCAGGAGAACAGAAACCCATGAGTATATAAGGAACAGTGGTTGGACCACTACTTGTATATGGAAATCCATGAAAATTTCTTTGCATCCTTTCCTTCTGAACTGTATGAGTGGATCATGAAGTTAGTAGATAGCTAGGGAAGGTGTAAGCTTGACAAACCAATAGTGTGGATTTTAGAATTAGTGCACAGACTAGAAGCATAAGAAGATAGGATAGCACGAGTTGTGGACCATTGGCTCGACCGAATAATAGCAGGATTTATCACTTGAGTTCGCGATAGACACGACTGTCAACTATAGTATGGCAGAGCGACGTTTTCCCAAGGGACTGCAAGGTAATTATTTTAAATCTTTGAACACTTGGATTAAGATGATATTGTGTGAAAACCAGGTTATGCAAATAAATTAATGTTTGGAACTACATGAAGTAGGAAGATCTACAGAAGCGAAAGTATTGAAGATTTGGAAAACAGTCCCTTAATTTCACCCTCGCGGAAAAGCGAGGAAGAGCTCATGAAGGTTTCTCAGAGAAGCACAGTTAGTTTAATAAGACAGTGAATTCCGCGTTTACCACCTCCACCCACACTGCCACCCATGTCACTGTTGGGTTGTGTTATATTCTTTCCACGACTAACCTACGTAGTGAACCAGGGGGTTAGAGGGGGGGCGGATCCCCCCCTTCGTTGCGCCGATTGCGTAGCGGGGGGGTCCCACGGGGGGCGGCAGCCCCCCCTATCCGGGGGGTTTGCGGGGGGCGGGTAGCCCCCCTCTATGGGGTTTAGGGAAGCGCCCCTAGAAATTTTTTTTTTTTGGACCCTATATTAGGTTGGGCGAACCTACCTATGGTTTTCGGTCCATGGTTTTGGACGCGATGGTTTTTGGTCCATGG
>APFE030985050.1:40633-60057 GCA_000404065.3 Pinus taeda
AATCTAGTGGTCTCTAGAGAGAATACCATGTTGTGGCATCAAAGGCTTGGACATATTGGAGAGAAGGGCCTTTGAATACTTCATGGTAAAGGTATGGTAGAAGGTATCAGTAATAGCTCTCTGGATTTTGACTTCTATGAAAATTGTGTATATGGGAAGCAGAATCGAGTGAGTTTCCCCTTTGGTGGTAAGAGGGTGAAACATATATTATAACTTGTGCATAGTGATGTGTTTGGACCTGTGAAGGTTCCAGCACTAGGTAAGTCTATGTAATATGTATAATTTATAGATGAATTCTCAAGGAATACATGGATATATTTCCTTAAGAAGAAATATGAAGTCTTTGACAGGTTTAATGTATTAAGGCTCTGGTGGAAAACCAGACAGAGAAGAAGATAAAGGTGGTAAGGACAGATAATGGTGGATAGTTTTACAGTAAGTAATTTGAAGAATTCTGTAAGAAGTGTGGTATAGCATAGTAGAAGACTACTCCATATACACCTCAGCAAAATGGAGTTGCAGAAAGAATGAACAAGAAATTGATGGAAAGGGCAAGAAGAATGATCAGTGGTGCCAGGTTAGGACAAGAATTTTGGGCAAAGGTGGTGGAGACAACATATTACCTAGTCAATTGATCACCTTCATCAACATTGGAGGATAAGACTTCACAAGAAGTATGGACTAGTAAGAGACCCTCTCTTTCACATCTGAGGGTATTTGGACGTGATGCATATGTACCTGTTGCAAAGGAGAAATGAACCAAGTTGGATAGTAAATTTGAAAAGTGCATATTTATTGGGTATAAGGATGGTTTAAAGGGTTATAAGCTTTGGAACCCAGTAACAAGGAAGGTTTTTTACAGCCGAGATGTGGTATTCAAAGAGGTGAAAGATGTTATTAAAAATGAAGTCTAGCTAAAGGAACCTGAGAAGATAGAGTTTGAGCTAAATGAGGAAGAATCAGACTCTACAACAGAGGAGGGATCAGAAGATGAAGAGCCACAAACTCCAGTTGTGAGAAGATAAGTTTGAGAAAGAAGGCAACCAAAAAGGTATAGTCCATCTACATTTTGTTCAAATTTTGTTTTATCTATTACTAATGATGATCCCAAAACTGTGAAGGAAGCAATAGATTTAGAGGATGTAAAACTCTGGAAAGAGGCCATGGTTGATGAAATGGCATCTTTGCACAAAAATGAGGCTTGGTATCTGGTGGAGTTGTCGGCTAGAAGGAAACCCATTGGCAGCAAATGGGTGTTCAAGAAGAAGACAAATGCAGAAGGAAAGGTGGAGAAATACAAAGTTCTGTTTGTAGAAAAAGGTTATTTTCAAGTGCTGGGAATTGATTTTGGTGATATTTTTCTCCTCTTGCCAAGGTAACTTCTATTAGATTACTTTTATTTGTTGCTACTCCTTTTGATTTTAAGGTAGAATAGATAGAATAGATAGTTGTGAAGACAACATTTCTTCATAGGAATCTGCAAGAGGAAATCCACATGAAGCAAACTGAAGGGTTTGTGGTGAAGGGTAAGAAAGAACTGATATGCTAGTTAAAGAAGTCTTTGTATGGGTTAGAACAGTCACCAAGGATGTGGTATCAGAAATGTGATACATTTATACAAGGAGTTGGATTCACCAGAAGCAAAGTAGATCACTGTGGGTATTTAAATTAATTGGTGATCGTGTTATTTATTTGGTCTTGTATGTGGATGATATGTTGCTGGTTGGAAATTAAAAAGAAATTATCCAAGATTTGAAGACCCAATTGTCCTCCAAATTCGACATGAAAGATCTTGGTGCTGCAAACTATATTTTGGGCATGAATATTAAAAGAGATTGGGCAAAGAGGAAGCTCTAGTTAAACTAGAGGAAGTATGTTGAGACAATATTACAGAGATTTAATATGCAGGATAGTAAACTGGTGAAGGTTCCTATTCCTGTAGGTGTAAAGTTATATGCTGAATAGTGTCCCAAGACACAAGAAGAGGAAGAGGACATGTCCCATGTTCCATATGCAAGTTCAGTCGGTAGCTTCATGTATGCAATGGTATGTACTAGACCAAACATTGCACATGCAGTGGGAGTATTGATTAGGTTTATGTCAAAACCAGGAAAGAAGCATTGGACAACAATGAAGTGGGTCTTCAAGCATTTGCGTGGCACTAGTGATTATGGTTTGTGCTACCAAGGAAGACCAAGATTGGATAGAGTGTTGGATATTCATGGCTTTCTTGATGCAGATTGGGTTGGAGATCTGGATCAAACAAGATCTACAAGTGGGTATGTGTTTAACCTATTTGGAGGTGCAGTCAATTGGATGAGTGAGAAACAATCTATAGTGGCACTATAAAAAAAGAGGCAAAATACATGGCAACCACTCATGCAAGCAAGGAAGCCGTTTGGTTGTAGAGATTTTGTTCAAGTATGGGGTTAGTACAGAGAGCTGTAAGGATAGACTGTGACAGCCAAAGTGGAGTTTTCTTGGAAAAGAACCCTGCATATCATTCAAAGACAAAGCACATTGATGTTCAGTATCACTTTGTGAGGGATATGATAGAAGACAAAAAGGTGTTGTTGGTAAAGGTGGACACTTTGAAGAATAGTGCAGATGCATTGAAAAAATATGTGAGCTCTAAGAAGTTATCTTGGTGTAGAGAAACAATGGGCATTCCAGGGCTGGATAAATGACTAAGCTCTCTTGTGCCCCCCTATGGAAATAAAACAACAAGTGGGAGAATGCTGTGTTGTGTTATATTCTTTCCACAACTAGCCCACGTAGTTAACCCCCTTTGTTGTGTCGATTGCATAGCAAGGGGGCTCATAAGGGGTTTGAGGGGTGCAGGTAACCCCACTTTATGGGGTCCGGAGTAGTGCCCTGGAAAATTTTGGTTTTGGAACCTATGTTAGGTTGGGCGGACCCACTTATGGTTTTGTGCATGATTTTTGCACATGTTTTTGGACGCGATGGTTTTCAGTCCATGGTATTGGATAGGATGGTTTTCGGTCCATCGTATTGTATGCTTCGGCATATATAAATATGTATTATAACATTGAAAGGAACATACTAAAAAATCAAGATGGTAGTCTCGGTTTTGGGATCCAGGGGAAAATATCTGCGTATATGTGTTTTATGTGTAATTCTCTCGCATTGTTTATTTTATGTGTTTTAGAATTCATATGCAGGTGATTTCTATACGGGGTTAAAACCTACGTTCAAGTTCATTGCATAAGTACCTCTAATTATCCTTCCAAGTTAACATATTGTTTTTTTTCCCAAGTTTGCAGTGTCACTAATGCATCATAAGGGACCATCATTAGCTTGCACCCACCCCTTCCCTCTAACTCCCCTAAATTTTCCCTCTTTACCTTTCTCTCCCTCTCACTATGTTCATTCATCTCCCTCTCTCTCCCCCCCCACCACTATTCCTCCTCACCTCATTCCTCTCATTCTCTCTCTCTCTCTCTCTCACTCACACTCTCCTCCTCTATTCCTCTTCCTCTCTCTCCCTCACTCTACCCCTTTCATCCACACTCCATCTCTCTTGCTTCCCTACTATCCTCACCCTTTCCACTTACAACTCTCTCTCTCCCTCTCTTTCCCTATTGGTCTCTCTCTACCTCCAGCACTCTCTCTTGCTTTCTCTCCCACTCACTCTCCACATCTATCTTGTTATCTCCCTTATTTATCTCTCCCTCTCTCTCTTTCCTCTACCCTTCTTTACCTCTTAGAACTCCCATCTCTCTCACTATCTTTAAAAATTATTCCACCTCTCTCGCTCTCTTTCACTTTCCATTCATCCCTACCTCACTATCACCCCTTGATACAAGGGATCAAAAATATGTTCAAAATGAAATTTCTCAAAATCACCTAAGACTGGCGCCAAATCATACATCTCATTGTTCTAATTCCAATGACGCTTGAATCGCCTCAATCCGACATCGTATGAGGAAGTTATCACATTATGAACTTTTTGGCAAATAGTAGAATAGTCAACTTACCAGGTTGACTATGCAGACCATACGATGACATGGCGCTAACATTAGTAGGATGACTAGATTTTATAATTGGTATACGAGCCAATCCTGTAAGGAAACATGGCGCGCTGGTACTGGTTTGAAGGTACGTGAGATGGGCCAATCCCATCCACCACATGGGCCAATTAGAGGGTGTCACATGGCCCAATGAGAGGCCTCCATGTGGCCTTAGGAATGGTGCCAAAATATTTTTTGGATGATCGAATAAATGCGTGGGGTTCGACCCCATGACCTCTCATCCACGCAACAAATGCCTGACCAATTGGGCTACAAGTTTTTCTTATTATATAATGGGTGTGTGGTTTTATTTAATTACAATCAGTTCGATGGTTGGGGGTGATGGGCAGGCTAGTAAGCACATGCTACTAGCCTAGCCCTTGGTTTTAGTAATACACACTACCGATGGTGGATGAGAAGGGGGCGGCTTGTGTGGCACCCTCCTCAGGCCCAAGTGCAAGCCATATGATGACCACACTACCGAAAGCGGGACCAAGGAGAGAAAATGGCCTATGGCCCATGTCCCTTTGTCCTACATGGCCCCATATGACCGTTGGTGCGAGGTTAGGAGGGGCCTTCGGCTCAACGGCTCAAAAATTCTAAATTTTAATATTAAAAACAACACAACCTTTGCCCCAAATTACAGATCAAACTTGAGACGAATGATATCATATTACAATGACCCAATCAATTGAGCGATGTTAGTTTTGTTGCTAGATTTACAAAGGCTAGTTTATAGAGTATTTTTGCAGTAAAACTTCAAGGAGCCATCTCTTTCTTAACTTTTAACCTTTTTTAGCACAATAATATCCTAGACAGAGGTTTCTAGGCATTCTAGACACAATGACAGTGTTATTTTTGCATATTGAAGTTTGTATGATGATTTATTGAGCATTTGATTATATAATAAATAAGCACACCATTGGAAGCTAGACCAGGAGACGTAGCCTAGGAGGGGCGAACTCCATTATCAATTTTTTGTGTTTGATGTTGCATATTTGTCCCTTTTAATTTTTAAAATTATACAAAATTTACTCAAGTTTGTGTGCTTTTGAATTCATGATCCATTGCCTAAAAGAAATAAACTAGATTGAAAATATTTTCCTGGAACCTTCACTTTTTAATTATAGATCAGTTTGGTATCAAAGCATTGTTTTTGTGAAGTATTGACAAAATTTGCAATGTTTTTGAATGCTTACAAGGTCTATATTGAGAAGAGGAGAAAGAGCACTTTAAGAACCTAACCCTCAAATTGGCTCAAGAAGGGCACAAACTCCATAAGTCATGGAACATGAAGAAGGACAAGGACAAGAGATGATGTCTGAGGATGAGAGAGATTTTAGAAAAGTTTTCTTTGATATGGCTAAGATGGTGAAAGTGTTGTATAATGAGAGAACAACATGGTTGCAAGGATAAATTTCTAATAAACCAAAAGTTGATGGTGGTAATGGCAGCAAGCCTCCACCTCCTCCTCCTTCTTCACCTCCTTCATCACATAGGCCTACTCCTCCTACATCTCCAAGAGGACATGCTATGTCTCCTTTGATTAAGCTTGATGTCAAGTTTGAATTGCCAATTTACAATGGGAAAGTAAATGTTGAAAAGTTGGATAATTGGGTTTTTCAAATTGAAGTCTAATGCAGGATTCAAAAGAGTGATGATGGTGTGACAAAGATATAGCTTGCTTCTCTTTGCTTGGAAGGTGCAACTCTCATATGGTGGGAGGCTAGAATTCAAGAATATTTGAAGAAAAGTGGTAAAATTATCTCTTCTTGGAATGATTTTATAGGTGCATTAAGAGGGAAATTTTATCCATTAGCTTACATGCAAAAAGTAATTATGGATTGGAAAAATTCTATACAAGCTAAAGGTCAGAGTGTCCAAAGCTACACATAAGAATTTAGAAGAAGATATTTAATTTTGGGTGTTTATTTGATCTCACAAGATGCTCTCCTTAATTATATAGGTGGATTACAAAGTTATTTAAGACATATTATACTTATGTTTAATCCCACTAATCTAGATGAAGTATGTGTTTGAGTAACTCATTTAGAATCAAGAGGCAAGAATGTTCCTCAAGATTGCAGCAAGAAACCTTTAAATATGGAGATAAAGGAAAGGGAAAATTTAAAGGCAAAGGTAAGAATAATGTTGTCGTCAAGAAAGAGGGAGAGAAACTTACATGTAAACATTGTTCAAAATATGGCCATGATGAAGACCATTATTGAAAATTACATCTAGAATTAAGACCAAAGAAGTTTAATAACAAGGGGAAACAAAAGTATGTTGCTACAATTCAACAAGATCTTGGATCTGATTCAGCTGATGAAACCAAAATCACAACCATGGGAATAAAAGATATAGCTTCTAATGAAAGTACTAGTTCTTATAACAAGACTATTGAATCTTAAAATGATAAATAAAGAAGTGAACTTTTCCGTATCAGGGTCATTACAAAACTTACAAAGGTTGATACTTTATTTTATAGTGGATCTCAACTTAATCTTATCTCTGAAGCAATTTTCATGAAACTTAATTTAGAGACTACACCTCATGCAAAAACTTACCGCTTGGGTTGGGTATATGATGATGCCAACTTGCAAATGACAAGAAAATGTAAACTCAAATTTGCCATCACTGCTAATTTTATGGATGAGGTAGAGCTTGATGTTGTACCACTTGATATTTGTGGGATTGTCTTAGGGAGTCCATATTTATATGACCGAAAATCCATATTCTATCGTCATGAGAACAAATATCATTTTTCAAAGATGGATTTGAGTATATTGTTAGAGCACATTGCAAGAATATGAACTTATCTCTTGTTAGTGTTTGTGAAATGAAAAGGCTTGTGAATGCTAGTAAGAATTTTTTGTTACTGTTGAATCTGAAGATTTTTGAGGATGTGATTCTAAACTCAAACATGAATTAGTTGAAGTTGTTGAACACTTATGGAAAGATGTTTTGGGAACCTTAAGGGTTACCTCCAAAAAGAGGAATCCAACATGAGATGCAACTACAACAAGATGCACCACTTCAAAATATTGGCATATATAGAATGCCAGTTTTGTAGAATGCATAAAGTAAGAAGAAAATTCAAGAGTTGCTTGAAAAAGGGGTAATCAGACCTAGTACATCTTGTGGTTCTCCTATTATTTTGGTTCTGAAGAAAGATGGTACATGGCACATGTGTGTGGATTTTCGAGCTTTGAACAAGATCAAAGTAAAGAATTGCACTCCTCTTCCTCACATTTATTATTTTCTAGATCAGTAAAAGGATGTTATTTATTTTACTAAGTTAGACATGATAATTAGTTATCATCAAATAAGGATTGTTGAAGATGGTATTCGGAAAACAACTTTTAAGACAAAACAAGGTATGTTTGAATGGTTAGTTATGTCACTTGAGATTTGCAATGCACTTTCCACATTCATGAGAGTTATGAATGATATATTGCCACCATTCCTTGATTATTTTGTCATAATCTACTTAATTTATATTCTAAATTTTATTAGGACTCGTGAAGAGAATATCAAGCATGTAAAGAAAGTTCTAGATGTCTTGAAAAAGGAAAATTTGTATTTGAAGATGTATAAATGTGAATTTGGGAAAACCACTTTGGCTTATTGTAGGAGGTAGTGAATTGAATCTCTCCAAAGTTGATTTTATTATAAATTGGCCTAAACCCAATAATGTAACGGAAGTAAGGATCTTTTTGGTAGAATCCCAATAGTGGACCAAATTCATTGCTAACTTCTCATTCATTGCAACACCATTACATGATTTGACAGGTGTGAAGTAGGTCTTTAAGTGGGGAGGAAAGCAACATAAATAATTTGACACTTTGAATGATAAAATAAGTGTTACACCAGTTCTAACACTTACAAATCTTAAGCAACCATTTGAAATTCAAACCGATGAAAGAAAATATGCTATGGCAGTAGTTTTGATGTAGCATGGTAAGCTAGTATGTCATTCTGAAACCTTCTCTAATGTAGTGATTAAGTATCAAAGTTATGAAAAAGAGTTGTATGCTTTTGTACAAAACATGAAGAAATGGAAGAACTATTTGATGGGTAAAAAACCAATTATTCATACTGAGCATCAATCTTTGCAATATTTACAATCGAAAAACAAGCTACAACAAGCTAGACTATTTAGATGGATGGGATTCCTGCAGTAATTTCATTTGATAATCAGGTATAAGAAATGTATATACAAAAAGGCTGCATACATGTTATCAAGGCCTATTGTTAATGCATATGCCACTCTTAAGCATAACTCAATCATACATGAAATTTATATTGAACAATATGCTCAAGATGAATAATTTCAAGATGTTTATGCAACTTTGAGTCAAGGAACTCATGTTGAAGAGTTGGATTATCATGTTCATAACAAGTGGTTATATCAACTTGACAAGTTATGTGTTTCACAGGGTGAAAGAGTCAATGTCATAAGGGAAGCCCATACTTCTCTTATTGTTGGTCACTTTGGTGTAGGAAACATAGTTGCTCAGTTACAAAGGTATTGTTATTGGCCTCACATGAATGAAATCGTATCAAGATATATAAAATGATGTTCTATGTGCACTACTGTCAATCCAAGCAATAGGAAATTGGGTTTGTACACTCCACTTCTGATCCCTTCTCGTCCTTGGGAAAGTATTTCTATGGATTTTGTTGGGGGACTACCAATTTCTAGGAAATGTCATGATTATGTATATGTTGTAGTGGATCATTTAAGAGAAATGTGTGTGTTGAAGCCTTATAACAAAAATCTTACAGCTAAACAAACGACAAATATGTTCTTCCAAAATGTATGGGTTCACTTTGGGTTACCTACTTCGATTCTTTCTTATCGATATTCTTGACTTATCGGGAATTTTTGGTCATTTTTATGGGAAATCATGGACACAAAGTTGAAGAAGTGCATAAAATTTCATCCACAAACCATTATTAGACCGAAGTAGTGAATAAAACAGTAGTGCATCTCCTTCAAGGATATTATGGTAAGCATCCTAAAATTTGGGATGAGCATTTACATTACCTCCAACATGCCTATAATCATGCCAAGCATTCATCTACACAAGTATCTCCATTTAAAGCTTTTTTGGGTTATTTTCCAAAGTATCCTTTGGATTTCATCTTTGGCCGTAAAGATATTGCAATAGATGGACATAGTGATGTGGACAAAACCAAGAATTTCATTGAAAAAATCCAATTAGTGTACCAAAGGGCATAAGAACAACTGGAGAATATCCAAGCCAAGTATAAAGAAAGACATGATAAGCTTCGCGTTGATCATGATTTCTAAGTGAGATATCAAGTTTGGTTGTACATCAACAAGGAAACATTAAAATAAGGGAAAAATATCAATCCAATCAGATATGGCCCTATTGTATCGGCTACAAACACCCTCCAAAATTTTTCCTTAGCTTCGTTTTGGAGCCTCCCTACCAACCATCCTCAGCAACATGTCTTGCACCGTCAAGCATATAGGATTTAGCTCTTTCTTAGTGTCTTGTCAGCTTGTGCATGTCAGTTTGCTTCACTCCCCTCATAGGCTATCTTTCTGGAATTAGACCATGTGCTGGCCAAGCAGCTCCCCTAGAAAATTGTGCAGTTCTGGAGGGGAACTAGCCTTCCCTCCATAAATTGTGAAAATTAGTTGGCCAACCTGCTGAGCTCAAGAATTGTGCAAATCAGTTTGTCGGGATTCCCTAAGAAAACTGTGCAATTCTGGAGGGGAATGAGTCTTCCCTCCAGAAATTGCACAAGTCAGCCTGGCATCCTATTAGGCTCTAGAATTGCGTAGAGCAGTTAGGCAATCTTCCTCCAGAAAATTGTGTAATCTGACCCAACACTGTTGCTCAACCCATAAATTGTGCAATTCTAGGAGGTAGTCACCCACTAACCCCATAAATTAGCCAATCCCTCTGGGACAACTAGCCCAGCTCAACTCAGGAATTGCACAAATTTTCATCCTAGGCTCATAAACCGATGCATGTGCATTCAGGGTGACCGGTTCCCTCCAGGACCGAGCAAAAATGATTTACATGCATGGACTGCTTTTTCCAAGGTAGCATGCAAAGGCATCCCTAGATTTAGGGAGTTATTTTTAATAGCTGGAGGTTACATGCAATTCTCATTTCAGAAACCTCCAGCCAAGTGTCGCCTTTTCTAGATTTGTGGCATGCACGTCATAACCTCGATTTTATCAAAACTTATGAACCGGACATTGCAGAGCTCATTCCTAACATCGATCTTGCATATTTGATATCCCACATTGCATCTAGGAGTCATCGACAAATTCAGATCAGCTGTTTCGGAATAAGCCCACTTTTCATGTCTTCATTTTAGTGAGCACTTGTTGTCATTTTGATGTATGTTAGCTTGTAGAAGAACCGTTTCAGTTTTCATTCGCATCTCATTATTGTCGCATGCATGACACTGTTTTTGCACTGATGGTCATCATTATGGTGAACTACTTCACGCACATGCATTCTTTCTTGTTTTCTAGATCCTTCACTTACTGTTTGCATGCATGATCATTCTCTCTTGTTTACACTTAGTATCACTATGCATTCAGACTTCTCATGTTTTCAATCGCCCATCGGCGGGTCTCAGTTGCCTTGGTTTGGACCTTTCCTTGCCCTGTTAGCATTGCGCATGTATGGAAGTGAAGGCTCTTCCTTCCCTCTAGAAATTGTGCAAGTCTGGCCCAGCACCGACCTCTAGACTTGTGTTGCGCAATTTTGGGAGGTAGTGCCTTGTTGGCCCCAGAAACTGCACAAGGCAATTTGCTAGTTTGCATGTCACTATTGATTCAAATTGTGCATTGCATAGTTTCAGTCCTGAACAGGCCAGGATGCACTATACATTGTGCAGTTCCAGTAGTCAGTAAGCCTCTCGATAGCCTGGAATTTGCCTTGCGTAGTTTTGGTAGTCAGTTTCCTAGGTTCCCGGTGAAAATTGCATAATCTTAAGAGACAGTCACATAAGTGTGTTACATGGCAGTCCAATAGTTTTTTTTTTTTTTTTTGACTTACAAGTTGCTTTTCACGAGTGTTTCTTTGTCTCTAGGTATCACAAGTGTTCATCTGCCTCTCAACAACATAGGTAAAATGGCTTCCAAGAGAGCAAAGTCGAAGACACCATTCAAAGCACAACTGGGGATGCAGTTGATCAAGTGTTTGAACTTGTCTATCTATGAAGACATCAAGTTGTTCATGGATAATGATATCAAGATGAAATAGTAGAAACATCACAACGAGTAGCACCATCAACAACAACAGAAGTGAGCACACCTGCATGAGACAAATGCAAGAGGAAGGTTGTTGACAGTGCAGAGGTGGAACAAAGTTGCAAGCTCAAGCAAATCCACCTATGATGAAAGAATATTTGGTGATTGAGGCTATGAGGTGACGAGGTGACAAGAGGATCACGTGAAGGCAAAGAAGTAACTGCAGGTGTTGAAGCAACAACTCAAGGAATAATATGAGTTGCACAAATGAGAGAAGGAGTTGTAGCAGGAACAGGTACAATGGGAGGTGCAACATCCATAGATTGATGAAATTGCACCCATACAAGCTATATATCCATTCAGTAGTCAGCATGGAGGAGACAGGGTGAGCAGTGTTTTCAATCGCATGAAAGGGTATTAAGGGGCATGGATGTCATTGTGCGCATAGATGCGATCCCACCCATATGGTACACCCACCGAGGTGCAGAAAAGAAGCAAGTTCATCTGGAGATGAACATATATTTTGACAAGTTGATGTGCATGGTCACCAGCACACACTCGAAGATCAACATAGACACTATTCATCAGAATGTTGCTGGTCCAGCTGCACTCAAGATGATGATGTGCATGTTATCAAACAAGTTGGATAGAGGAGCCATATCAGTGTGTCGGGATGCAATGGAGGCAAGAGTTCGCTTTCAGTAGGATGTCACCATTAAGCGTGTTGGCCATGGAATCCCCCCAAGGCATGTTTAGGGGCTTAAAGCCCAAGTTTGACCGAATCTTTTTGTAAAAGCTCCCCGAATTTCGGGCGTGGGGTGCAAAAGTATAATAGAGTCACAGGGTTTCCCACCCTAGTTTTTGTAATGTAATGTTGGCTGGATAGACCTACCAATGGTCCGTGGACCATGGGATTGTATAAATAGAGCAAGGCTCTAAGTGCAGAAGATAACAAAGAAAGAAGAGAAGAAAAGCATGAGAATTATAAGTGATTGAGTCGAAGTGTAAAGTGTGTCTATGGGTCGTAGAGTAGGAGAAGGCTCTGCAGCTGAGTGCCCAAAGGCCTAGTAGTCCGCAGTTGAGTGCGCAGGGTAGGTCGAGTCTATAACCATTGGTAGAATCAATAAAGAGAAGTTTTGCTATAATTCTATGTATATTTTCCTAGTTTAATGCATGATTTTATATAATTTGCAATTATACTATTTATTTACTGCGTGATTTTGTATGAATTTTTGTATTTCTAATTATAACTTAAGACATTCAAGTAGGCGAAGGTAATTAATTAACACTGGAAGATAATTAAGATCTCGTATAATAGCATAAAGCATGGCACAACCCCTAGTTAGGGCTGCACGAAGGCGGTGTATCAAGCCGAGTAGAATGGGAAGTGCGCGATGCGACCTACGCGCAGGAACAAACCGAGGACTAGTCGTACCTATCAGTCATCTCAAGTGTGCCAAAACTTGGTTCTAGCACCCTCCCATACTACTTTGGCTGAGACCTCAGTCCATGCTCCGCAGACTGTTTTTGAAAGGGCCAATAGTACATGGATTTGTTTGGCTAATTAACTCTGAACCTGGGTCAGACCCTAACAAGCCAACAAATGGTTCCCTTGTTAGGACTGGGATCTGCATAGAGATGTCTAATGTCGTATCACTGGAATCCAAAAAAGAAAGGAATTGAAGATTGGTTGGATAGAAAGATTCACGAGTTTGCAGTGCAATAAAATAGGAATTTGTGACTATTAAAGGAAGAGTGGTTAGATTTCTACTTGTATACGGAGATCCATGAAATTTTCTTTGCATCCTTCCCCACTGAGTTGTACGAGTGGATCGCAAAGCTAGAAGATAGCCAAGGAAGGTGTAAACTCGACAAACCTATTGTGTGGACTCCAGAATTGGTGCACAGACTGGAAGCATTAGAAGATCAGATCGTGCGTGCTGTCGATCACTAGCTTGATTGAATCATAGGAGGATTCATCACTAAATTCACGGTAGATACTGTTAGCCTCGTGCTCATAGCAGGTATTCATCTTTCATTATTGACATGTTTACATGCTAAATATGTCATGCTCTACAGGCTGCAATGTTCCATATTTGATGCTCGGGCCAAAGAAGTGTCCATGAGAGTCTGCCAGCCTAAGTGCCTCTGCTGTATTCCAATTTTGCAGAGTTATTCCATTTTTGAAGAATTTTCAGTTAAAGGGAGGTCGAAACAGCTTAATCTTGGTCTCCCTAGGTTTCAATTTCCTGTTGTAGAATATAAAGAATCATTATCTGTCCAAACATCTTAATTTGGGCAGATTCTTAAATAGGTAGAGAAGCAAGGGTGCTCAACAAATTAATATGAGCCCCTGGATGGAATAAGTGTAGATGTAGGTAGGAGGACAGTAAATAAAAGAAAAAAGTTGAAAAGTTGGGTTTACTAGTTCAAGTGCACCCAAACCAAAAGAAGAAAAAATGCTAGGTAAAGTAGGTTGGGTAAGTAGTTTTGTGGTTGCAGAAATAAAGCTATGTGATCCATTTCATATTTTCAAGTGTCATATCTATCCAGATCACAGTTTTGTGGCACTTTCTCATGATCAGATCAGGCAAGGCATCTCTAACTCCCCTTTCTTCTTATTTCCCAAATCATTCACTAACATCCCCTCAAGGACCTTGGGATCTGCCCAAAGGTCCGTTTTCATTCCATTTTTTGCTTAAAAGTCAAGTTGACATCTGAGTTGGCTTAGTGAAAAGAAGCCACATTTCTTGTGTAAAAATAATATTTACACAAATCCATCATTCCCCTTACATTTCCACTCCACCAAGTCATACTAACTCCTAACTTTATTATTTAGCTCCCCAAGTCATTCCCCTATCCCCTACTATGTGAAAACTTTATAAAAAGAACCCAAAAATATTTATTATCTCACCCCATGGCAACTATAGCCGAATAAATAAAAGTTTGGGAAATACCAGGTCTATCTGGGGCCTTGGTATTAGCCCTTCCATGATCGTTTCCCTTGGGATTTGTTTAAACCTCTGGTTAAATAAATAACCATGCTAAACCCCTCCCCCGCACACCAAACCATACCACACCCCGCGCATGCATAACCTTTGGATTTCATTGATATTTGGTTAATGAATAACCATGACCCCGAGCGCGCATTTAACCCGTAAAACCTAAAGTCTAAAACCCACCCACCGCCGGGAATAATCAACGTTTATCGCGCACGCTTTTTATTTAAAACCCGCTCATCTTCCCCTGCCGTCCACTGTCGGATCGTCTCTCCCAGCTCCAACGGCCCTCATGCATATCGGGCGCCCTTTCATGACGACAAAATAGTGCCTGATGGTCAATGGTTTCACCGTCGTACACCGGGACACTTGTCGGCTTTTCATTACGTCGGGCCGCCCCTGACAGATACTGCCCCCGTACCAAAAGCGGTCCGACGCAAACCGCTTACCGCCCTCCCCTGTTGCCACTTCAACTCATGACGATTTCACCACCTCACCTGCCACTGTGCGTCACCCTGCCACGTCACCCTGCTGACGTCATCATCCATACTGGTTCCCACCGCTGACGTCACCTACCATACCGCTGACGTCACCTGCCGTACCACTGATGTCATCCGCCGAAAGGAAAGCGCGTAAGTGCAAAATCGAGGCTTCAGAGGCACATAATCAAATTCTAAGGCAGTTTTTGATGCGCGATTAGCACTTAGCACTAATCGTGCATCGCTACAGGAAATAGGCCAAAATGGGGAATCTTTTTTCTCAGTGACTGTTTTTGCTGCGAAAGGGAAAAAAAGGGGCAATTTAACAATTTTTACCACATCAGAGAAAAGAAGAAGCCCAGATTCAATCAAAGAGTACCATTGAAGCTGCAAAGAGTATCAGATCGACCATATCAGAGCCAGGAAAGCATTAAAGACCATCCAAACAAAGTCAATGAATACCAGAACAGAGTCACGGGCCATTAAACCGAATCATAATAGATTTAATAGGAATCACAGTCACCTAAGAGCAGCAGAACCGACTAAGAAGTGCTGATAAGAAGTGGAGGGTGCAGTAATTCCAGATTGGACAAGCAGAGCTGCCAGAGGATGACGGATAGCTTCATTTTTTAAACAGCTGCCCCCAGCACAGCATTAGATAGATATTTTCATTACTTATAAAACAAGTTAGGTTAACTCCATTTATTTCCTAAAAAAGATCTTCTAGCAGATCTTTGTTGTAGATATTTTTCCTATAAATACAGCCCTGGACAATGTAATAAGGTTTGGTGGGTTGTTTGGTTGATCTCTCATTTTGAGAGCTGCACTGTAAATATTTAGAACTTCTGTGATCAAATATTGTTGGAATGCTTGCATTTGAACTAGCTGGTTGTGCTTTCAATGGCTGAAGAAATTGGTATGGAATTCTCGTGCTTGCTCATGGTTCAATAAGTTTTTCCTCCCTTTGTTTATTAGTTTATACATAGCTGTATCAAATATATATCATAATCTAAGTTTCAGGAAAAAAGAATAGACCAGAATTGGTTTTCATGCCCTCTGTGCTCAATTCTTGCAACTTTCCATGTTTTCCTCTGAATCAGTGATGAATATGCATTCTTAATTGCACATGTTTAAGCTATTCCCTTCACATATGAATTCTATCTAGGAATTCTTCATTTCTCCCAGGTACTACTCATCCACTTTCCCTCTTTGGTTGAATGAGAGATCCTTAATTGCCTCTCATTCCCTAATCTCCATTTCACTCTTGTTCCAGCATAAAATCATTGTGCCATGTGTAGCTATCCTGCTCCATATTCCCTTCTTCTACCAGAAAAAAGACACCCTTCAGTTCATAGTCATGACTCCATGCCTAATGGTTTGAACTTCTTACACTTTGCATGACATCTTTGTTTGATTAAGATCAACCCTCCCACTAAACCAAATCAAAACCCATGTGCATCATATCTAGCCTAAAATCATCCCTTAAACAAAGTTAAATCCTGAAGAGAGAGCCCTCTCTGACTGTTGGTAGGCTAGGACCTGCAGTCCAAAGATTGGTTTGTGGTTACCTTAGCCGTATTCCCTTGGGAGTCAAAGGGAATAACCTGAGTGATAACATAATGACAACTTGACTGGGGACAATCATCTGTTCTTACTTTAAATCCCCATTTTGATCAGTTTGCCTTTCGAATAAGTCTTAAACTTGTTTTCAAAATTCCCAAAAAATAAAAGAATTTCTTGTTTCTTATTGCATATTAAGTCCTGATCTGTGTGGTGGACAGAGATGAGGCCCTTCAAAGTTGATTTACTTATCCACCTGGCGACTCCACATAAATCCTCATAATAAAGACTCCACTGGATAAATGAACCCAAGAGAAATATATGAGCAGATCAGGCTGTTGACCTGGATTACTATCCAACAGGTCATGTCCTTTCTCTTCCATAAAATTTTGCTGTGTATATTGTATTTTAAAAACGATTATAAATTAGACTTTCATGACTTGCCTTTTGAAAATATTGTTGAAAGGCCTCCTTTCAAATTACAACAGCAACCTTTAAAAGCTACTGAGAATCATCATACATCTAAGGAGGAAATAAATGTCAAAGCCAATCATGCTATCCTTGTTCATGTTGAGCCCATTCAGCCAATCCATGTACATAATCCCATGCCTCGTAAAGTTCCTGACAGATATAAGCCTCTTGTTTTGCCTCCCGTGCTTAATCCTCTGCCGAAAAATCATCCTGACTATCTCCCAAGATTTGATGGAGAAAATGGTATTACTTCCCAAAAGCATATCCAAGCCTTTGAAGACTATCTTAATATCTTTGAGGTAGAGGATGAGGATGGTAGTATCATGCTGTTTGCCCTTTCTTTGCAAAGCAAAGTTAGGACTTGGTTTAAAGCATTTCCTGAGGCTAGCATCTCTAATCTTCAGTAGTTTTCCAAGCTCTTCCTTGATAGATGGACGATCAAACTTAATTTGCTCTTGATCATTGAAGAATATAATCAGTTAAAAAGAAATCCAAGTGAATTTATTCAACAATTTCATGATCGATTCAATCAAGTTTATCATTCTCTGCCTTTGAATATTAGACCTCCCCCTGATTTAGCTCCATTGCATTATCCAAGAGCTTTTGACCCAGAAATAGAGTTCCGTTTAAGAGAAAGGAGGCCATCCACTATGAAACAAATGCAGGACATGGCAGTGGACATAGAGGAAAATCTGAAAATCAGGGAGGAAAACCGCAAAGCAGAGCAAGAAGAAAGACTTCATGGTTGGTTACAAAGGTCATAGGAAATGATCACAATGAAAGTGGAATGTTTAGAACACCTAAACACATATGTTCTGCAAGAGGAAAGTAATGACATTCATGAACAAATCTACCACAAAATAGATGACATATTCGTACAACCATACATGATGGAGTAATCTCCTGATATACTATATGAACATAACATCCTATCCTCTTTCAACTGCTTGCCAAAGTACGATGAGTATGATGATGATGATGAGCCTAATAACCAAATCAGCCTTGCAGAGGAATCAGAGCCTAGTTTGGCAAAAAGAAAAGTTCAGGCTCAGCAGCCTGAATGCAAAGATCAGCGTGCCCATATCAGCGATGTAGTAAAGGAGGAAAATGCAGAAAATTTTCAATTCAGCAAAGGAACTTTACCATTTTGTTTCGAATCTTTTCAGTTTATTAAAGAGAACTATCATACAGTTAATAAGCAAATATCAAAAAGTATTGAGATTGATCATCTGGAGGAAGCCCAAACCAGTGTTCAAAATACATTGCCTCTAGTTTTGCATCCCCAAGGAGCCATTGAATATCAGATTGAGGAAAATGTGAGAGCAATGGTTCATGAGCAAGTGATCCAAGTGGACCCCTTTCCTCTTGGTGTTCAGCCATCTGAGGTTTTCAAAAAAGAAGAGAAGCAACCTGCATAGATCAATCAAGGGCCAGATGAGCCTGCTTGTAACAAATTGCAAATATCAGTTCAGGGTTTATATGATTCATGTGCTAATAGGGGGTATGATTAAGTAAAGAGGTTCTCTTCTCCATTAGCAGGCTGTGTGCCTCAGTATCAAAATGTTGATGATATCCCTATTCCAAGGCATGATAGTGATCCAAAACTTTTGTACAGTTCTTCAATTCAGTTCAGCAATAATGTACATATGCTGCAGGACACTTTTGTACAGTTTCTTGTTTCAGCAAAGAAGGTTAACAATTTCCTGGTCTTCTCAAAGATTAGCAAAGCCATATTAGATTGCAAGATCTCAGTTTTTCTCGCCAGCAAGCACAAGCAGCAAAGCTTGTTCATGTTTATAATGCTTGAATGGATGCACTGGTTATTTCATATCACCTAACAACAAAGTAAGTGCTGGTTAGAGTAGGTAAGTAGGATTTCAGTTTTCTGTTTGGATAGCAAGCTTGCTACAGTTGAAGCCCAAAGTGAACGCCATAAGCCCTTCAAGGTCTAATGTCATGTTCATAAATAAAGCAACCAACAAAGGAAAGTTTTCAGAGTACGTCAACAAGTGAAGATCAAGGCATTCTGACCTGCTGTTCTTGGCCTTTCACAAGGAACGACCATCCCCAAGTGGAGCCATTGTTAGCCTCCTGCTCATAGCAGGTATTCATCTTTCATGATTGATATGTTTACATGCTAAATATTTCATGCTCTGTAGGCTGCAATGTTCCATATTTGATGCTCAGGCCAAATAAGTGTCCATGAGAGTCTGCCAGCCAAAGTGCCTCTACTATATTCCAATTTTGAGGAGTTATTCCATTTTTGAAGAATTTTCAGTTAAAGGGAGGTCCAAATAGCTTAATCTTGGTCTCCCTAGGTTTCAATTCCCTGTTGTAGAATATAGAGAATCATTATCTGTCCAAACAGCTTAATCTGGTCAGATTCTTAGATAGGTAGAGAAGCAAGGGTGCTCAACAGCTTAATCTGAGCCCCTGGACGGAATAAGTGTAGATGTAGGTAGCAGGACGGTAAAAAAAAGAAAAATGTTGAAAAGTTGGTTTTGCTAGTTCAAGTGCACCCAAACCAAAAGAAGAAAAAATTCTAGGTAAATTAGGTTGGGTAAGTAGTTTTGTGGTTGCAGAAATCAAGCTATGTGATCCATTTCATATTTTCAAGTGTCATATCTATCCATATCAC
>APFE030985050.1:60067-70489 GCA_000404065.3 Pinus taeda
AGTTCAAGAGTGAAGAGTTTAATCATGAGTTGAACAACTTCAAGTGCAGAATGTGAGTCATAGAGTTCTTTAAGATTTTGTAAGGCTTCAAAGGTAGTTGAATATGATGAAATATGGCGACTTGCCTCTTCATTTACAGATGTTGAGGTTAATGCATAAGCTTTGTTGTTCTTGTTTTCCCAAATGACGAGCTCTTTGTCTGAGGTAGGCTATACTAGTTCATTGTCTCCGTCTCCGAAACACACTCCTTTCCACAACTCATTGAAAATGAGGGTTTGTTTTATCATCCGGGACCATTCAGGATAGTTCTCCTTGCCAGTGAGAACTATTCCCACCATGGATATGATTGAATGCATACTGTAGCAAGAAAAAACTTTTGCTACAAAACTATTATTCTCAATGGAAAAAAATATAGTTATGATGTGTCTGGACAAAAAACTCAAATTTCAATTCACATTCATCTAAACAATGTTAAAATATAGAATATGGCATTATACTAAGTCCAAATAATACCCTCAACAGCTTAAAGAACTTCGTCCACTAAAAGGCCGAAGAACGTAGAACAAACGTATTTGGACTCTCAACTCCATTCATAATACTGTTCTCTTTCATATAAAAACAACGATGCTAATTTGCAATTATTAGATATTGTGTCACAACTTGATCAATCAAAATGTATCAGTGCATGATTGTAATCTTCAACAATAGGCCAGCTACACAAACGACCTCTAACAACGCATACTCCAGCCAAACAAACGCCCCGGGAGGTGCAAACGAGCCCAAGAAATAAGAAACCTGATAAATGCAAATTTAAGAATCACCGTCAGGATTTGAAGCGGTCATTGTTGAATAGGCTCAGAGTATTCCCACATCACAGTTGCAAACCGGGCACGTGAAACCCGTGACTAGCAGCTAGGCGACGCGATGGGTAGTGGTCATGAAAATTGGGCCTAGCATGGGATTTGACGTGGTTGGGCTGCGGAAATGGGGGCGGACATGGTTGCTTAGCCTCATAGAACTAACTTAGCAGGCTTTACGACCGAGCTATGGAGGCTCGGGTTCGAATCCCCTCTATTTTTGTTGTGTTGATTTTGAGCTCGTATAATGAAAGGCGAGGGGGGAATTTTAGATGAGGATCCAGCGAAAGTGTCGGCTGGTGGCGGTGGTGTTACGATCGAAGATTTATAGGTGAAAATGGCACAGTTCACCAGGGAGAGAAATTGGGATCAGTTCCACAGTCCTCGCAATCTTCTCTTGGCTCTAGTGGGAGAAGTGTAAGTGTTAAGGTCCAGAAACAGGAAAAGGGCGGGCGTGTCTTACCAGTGCTATCCCGCTGTGGAAATCCGAGAATTGGAAGAGGATTCCATGAAATTCGATCTAAAGGGTACTGATATGAGGATTGGAATAGTAGTCCCATATTATGGTAGAAGCAGAAAACATTATGTTGACAGCCCATAGAGCGCAGGTAATGTAGGTAACTCAGGACTGTATATATGGAATATGGTAGACAGAGGGCACAAGTAGTGTCAGGCAGCAGTGTTCAGGTGAGAGCGTGGAGCAGGCTACCAAAATTTATGAACAGGCAACATTTTTGAATGGAGGACAGAAGAGTAAAGGAGTAGAATAGGGAGTTACAAAGGGCATAAAAGCTAAAAAAAAAAGGAGTTGGCTCTGATACCATGTCAGACCAGGTAGTAACTCCTCAAAGCAAACACTGATTCGTGTGTTTATTCCATAAGGTAGGTCTTCATTATATACATGAGGGAGATACTGTTTAGTTCGTCCCCCGATGATTGTTCATATTTCCCATTTATCTATTTACATAAATTCACCCAATCACAAGGATTAGGTGTCAACAAAGACTGCAGAAAAAGGCTGGGAAATATATATATATATAATATAATATATATAATAATACTAATAAAAAATTAAATTCATAAATAATAATATGTTTTAGTTAGATGAAATTTGTTTTTTAATCAAATGAATAATATATAATTTAAAAAAATAATTATAAAAATTAAAATATTATATAAATTGAAATATTAAATATAAATAATAAAATGTATTAAGTTAGCAAACCTTAATTTTACAAATCTATAAAAACATGATTAATATATATAATATAAAATATTATTGAAAATTTATAGAAATAACGATGATTATCATAGTGTAATTTATTAAATTTTCTTAATCCAATCTATCTATTATGAGAAAGGGAATAAATAATATAATAAATATATATCTATATAAATAAGTATAATATAAAATTATAAAATAATAAATATGTTTTTAATAACTTAAATAATAATAATATAACAAAAATATATATTATTATTACTTGAAATATAAATTTATAAATTAAATAAATATATATTAATTACTCAAACTTAGTTTTAAATATATAAAAAAAACTATGAATTAGTAGTAAATAATTATAAATTTATGTTGAAATATGTACAAATATATATAATATTGAGTTTTTTATTATTAGAAGTAGAGGATATTTATGTTTGTTGAGAGATTTTTTTGGTAAAAGTTAAATAAGAAAATTTTAAATCAATGTGTTTCTAATCATATGGTGTAATTAAACACATATTGTGTGATTCATTATTAGCACAAGATAAAGAACCTAATTATGGCATTAGATTAAATAGATAAAGAATTATTTGGTGTGATTCATCATCAAGACAAGATGAAGAATTTGGTCATGGCATTTTATTAAATAAATAAAGAGAGATGGTTTCTAGCTATGAGAATATACCAACTAGTTTTGACTAAAGAATTATCATTAATCAATAAACATTTTTTTTAATTCAAATGAAGTAATAGATGGAAATTATTGTAAATAAATAATTAAATTCATTTCATTATTATTATTATTTTAATCAAAAAGTCAGTGATAATAAGGTCAAACTTAATTACTATAAACAATAAAAGTGAAAAATAGCAATAAGAAAATGAAAAAATAAAATAATAATAATAAATAAATAAACAAACAAAATAAAAATAATAAGGTCAAATTTAACTATTCTAAACAATAAAACTAAAAATAGTAATAAGAAAAATGAATAAATAAAGTATAAATCAAAATAACAAAAATTAACTCAATTTTAGTATTCAAATCCAAAAAATAAATAATATGGTAAAAAATAAAAATAAAAATAAATAAATAAAAGGTAAATAAATAAGAAATAAAGGAATAGGAACAATTCGATTAAAATAAATAAATAAATATAAAAACTTAGAAATACAAGGTATGGATCCAACACCTGCTAATACTCGAACCATCGTCTCTATTCAGATTGATATGCCTCCTTTCAATTTCCAAGGCCTCCCTAAATTTACGTTGGTGAAAATGATCAATCCTTGCAATGACCTTTGCCTCTTCAATGCAGATGTGATGTTCTGTCTTTTCTGCATGCTCTAACAAAGCGGAGGAGTGGGACCTTCCATTTTTTATGTCAGTTGTGTGCTCAAGAATCCTCTAATTATTTATAATGTGTTTTAAAAAGTATATTTTCAGTAAGCTTTATAAGGTAAGTGTAATTTTTAATAGGAAGTATACATAGGAAAGAAACAATTTTGTCAAAATATATGGCCAATCAAAGTATAGCTTATCAGGTCTCACCACATCATCCGACATGCCACGTGGTCACCACGTAGCTACCCAAGACATATCCACCTCATCACCTAGTTTCCAAACCATTCATATTGTGTCATGTTTTATGCCCTTTAAAAAAAAATGACCCTAGAAGTTTGGGACTCAAATTGCATATAAAAATATACCAAGAATATAGATAACCATTGATACTATGGAAGAGGTAGGTGGCCATTGATATCCACTTAGATAAAGGAGGAACAAGGAGAGAGATAGAGCCTTGCAGGTGTTTTTGTGAGGGAGGGACTAGCATAAGTATAAAGGTGTATAGAAAGAGAGAAAGGGAGATGGAGGAATTTGGACAGAGGGAGGGAACAAGGTGGGGAAGAGAGATAGATAAATAGAGAGAGAAGGGGGGGACATAGCTGTCTATATGTGTGTGTGTGTGATTAAGAGAGAGATGTGGGTAGAGAGGGAGAGAGACAAAGAAAGAGGAGAGGGGGGAGAGGTAGTAAGGGAGATAGGGGGATTTGAGTGAGACAAAGATGGGGTGGTGTGGGAGAGTGAGATAGGAAGGCATGGTGAGAGAGAGGTAGAGAGTGATCGGGTAGAGAGAGAGATAGAAGAATAGAGAGTTGTGAAGAGGGAAAGGGGGGAAAGTGGGGAAGGGAGGGAGAGCGATAGTGGGGAAAAGGGAATATTGAGAGAGAGAAAGAGATAGGAGAAGAAAATAAGTGAGCATGTAATAGAGAGTGAGGGGAAGACAATGAGTATGCATGAAATAGAGAGAGAGGGAGGTATAGTGGTGGAGGATCAATGAGGCTCTCTATATCTCTCTCTCTCTCTATGTGTGTGTGTGTGTGTGTGTGCATCTTCCTTTATCTCTCTTTCTCTCCCACTCTCCCTCCTCTCTCTGTCTCTCTACCCTCCATCTCTATCTCCCCCCCTCCATCTCATTCTATATCACTCTCCCTCACTCCCTCCACCTCTCACCTTCTCTACCAACCATCACTCTCTCTATCTCTCACTCTTCCTCTCTCTCCCCTATCCTCTATTTCTCTCTTTCCTTTAGTGTCTCCATTACAAAGACCTCTATCAACTTTGTCTCTCTCTCCTTCTCTCCTTCCTTCTCTCTTCCCCTCCTCTCTCTCCTCCCTCCCTACATCCTTCTATCTCTCTTTATCTCTCAAACCCTTCCTCCCTCCCTCTTTCCTTCTATCTCTCTTTATCTCTCAACCCTTCCCTCCCTCCCTCTCTCTCTCTCTTCTTCCTTACCTCTCCCTAATCCATCTATATTTTTTTATCATACACACTCTCTCTCCTTATCTCTATCTCTCCCTTAGTCCCTCATTATCTATATCACTCTCTCCCCCATCAATATTTATCTTTATCCTTATCTTCTCCCCTCTCTCTCCTACCTATGGCTCTAACTCCATAGCCCTCACTCCTTCCTCTCTCTCTTTCATTGCCCCCCGCCCTCCCTCTCCCCCTCTCTCCTCTTCCATCGATCTCTCCCTCTCTCCTTACACTATATTTGTCTCTATATCCCTACCTCTCTCCTTCTCTCCCTTCCACCCTAACTACTAACCCTCTCTCTCTTCTTTCTCACTTTCTCCATATCTCCCTCACTCCTCTCTCCCTCTCTCTTCTCTCTCAACTAAATTCTCTCCTTCTCTCTCTCCTCCCTCCCCCACTCCACTCTACCTTATCTTTTCAATTCCTCTTAATTGTTCCTCCATCTCTCTCTCTTTATACATATATTCTTCCCTCTTTATATATCTCTTCCTCAGCCCCTATCTCTCCCTCTATCTCTCTCCTCCTATTTCCTCTCTCCTTCACTCTCTCTCTCTCTCCCTTGATCACCTACCTTAGTCATTGTCTATATCTCCCTCCCTCTTACATTATCTCTCTCTCTCTCTCTCTCTCTCTCTCTCTCTCTCTCTCTCTCTCCCCCTTCCTTCCCTCCCACCCCTTCCTTTATTTCTCTATCCCTTCCCTCTTTATATATCTCTTCTTCACCTCCCTATATCTCCCTCTATTTCTCTTCTCCAATTTCCTCTCTCCTTCACTCTCTCTCTCCCTCGATCACCTACCTTAGTCATTGTCTATATCTCCCCCCCTCTCCCATTATCTCTCTCTCTCTCTCTCTCTCTCTTCCTTCCTCCTTCCCCTACCTTTATTTCTCTATCCCTCCCTTCTTCACCACAACCCCCTCCAACAACCCAATTCTCTCCTTCTCTCTCTCCTCCCTCTCCCTCTCCTCTCTACCTTATCTTTTCAATTTCTCTTGATCGCTCCTCCATCGCTCTCTCTTTATATATATCTTCTTCCCTCTTTATATATCTCTACTTCACCCCCTATCTCTCCCTCTATCTCTCTCCACAAATTTCCTCTCCTCTCTCTCTCTCCTCCATCCCCCTCTCCTCTCTACCTTATCTTCTTAATTTCTCTTGATCGCTCCTCCATCACTCTCTCCTTATATATATCCTCTTCACCCTATCTATCTCCTCCAATTTCCTTTCCCCTCTCTCCCTCTCTCTCCCTTCCTTTATTTCTTTATCCCTCCCTTCTCTGTCTCTCTCCCCTTTATTTCTCTGTCCCTCCTTTCTCTCTCTCCTTTATTTCTCTATCCCTCCCTTCTCTCTCTCTCTCTCTCTCTCTCTCTCTCTCTCTCTCTCTCTCTCTCTTCCTTCCTCCCTCCCCCTTCCTTCCTCTCTCTCTCTCTTCCTTCCTCCCTTTCTCTCTCTCCCCTCTCTCCCTCTCTCTCTTCCTTCCTCCATTTCTCTCTCCCCTATCTTCTCTCCCTCTCTCTCTCTCTCTCTTCCTTCCTCTCTCTCTTCCTTCTTCCCTCTCTCTCTCTTTCTCTCCCTACCTCTCTCCCTCTCAATCTCTGTTCCTCCCTCCCTCCCTCTCTCTCTCTCTTTCTCTCTATTCCTTCCTTCATCTCTCTCGATCTCTCTCTCTCTCTTCCTTCCTCCCTGTCTCTTTCTTCCCCTCTCTCCCTCCCCTGCCCCCCCACTCTCTCTCTCTCTCTCTCTCTCTCACCTCCCAAACCACCTCAACCATTTTTAGTGTGTTAAAGTTCCCAACAATAGGAATTCACATGCATTTGTGCTGCTAGGAACACATGCACATTTTTAGTGGTAGGAATTCTCACGTGTTTCTTATGCTCAGAATATGAGCACATTTTTAGCAATTGGAATGTGCACACATCTTTTCAAATTTCTTTTTGATGAGAATCTTACATTCATGATGATTTGTTTGCTTCAAATATAGGTTTGGGATCACAAACCTCATGGTTCGGGCTACAAATACATGAAAAAAATCAAATTTTAAGAAAATGCACATCCACACACACACATTTTTGGCATTATTTCTTTTATATAAGAGACAAAGCCATTGTTCATGAAACTAAACACACAAATACATTTAATTGTGCAGATTCTAAGTATATATCTTTTAAAAAAAATTAACAATGTTTAATATTTGTAATATATTTTTCTCTTAACATATGTCAAAGCATTAAAATACGTCCTTCGTCTATTTCCACTATATATTTATTTGGTCCTTTATACCATTTGAGAAAAAAATTATATGGTGCACTATAAGAAATTAAGAAGTACAATATAAAAAAAGGAGTGTTTAATTATGTTAAGACCTTTTAGATGCATTAATAGAAGACATTGTAATTTCAAGGATATAATGACTTACATAGTTTACAAGAAAAATATAAAATTAAGATTATAAATTTTGGAAAACTAGTTGGGCATACAAATAATATTTACAAGTCCAAAAGGTTTTTTAGCAATGTTTTATCACCTAGATACTCAAAGGTCGCACTAACAAAAAATATGTAGTATATTTTGCATGAAAAATAACATATTGATGTTAGAAAAAATAAAAATTCACATAGTAAGTTGTAATCTCTATAAACACAAATTATATGTTGAAAAAGTTGTTGTATGGTTCTGTATGGATCTGTATGGGTATCTCTTCACTCTTGATTGATTCTTGATTGATTCACTCAATATGGATCTGTATGGTTGGTTCTTAAGCATAACAACCGAAAAAGCATATCATCAATACATCGTTGTGGTTGGTTCTGTGTAGAAAGCATAGCAGCAATTTGCACTTGAGAGATGCTGGTTTGACTAAACTCGTACAAATGCTTTAGATAAGCCCAAAAATTAGTCTTTTCAAACTTACTTGAACCCCGCCCTCCCTACTAACCCACTAATGTATATTTGCTGGTCCGAAGTTGTATGCCTGCCACTACCTGCTGATAGATTCACCACTCCAGTGCCATTATCGAAGAAGATGCGGGTTCGATCCCCACTACCTTCCCTTCACATGGAATATGAAAACGAATAGTTCATGTATTGATCATTTCTTTTCTTCACTTATAATTCAATTATAAAATGATAAGTGAGAGAGAAATCCTTTTCAGACCAAAATACTTCGTATGTTTTGGTCTAGCGGAGACAGGATTTGAACCCGTAACTCAAGGTATGAGTGGCCATAATATCTATAACAAAAATTATATATTGAAAAAGCAATTCATTCCAAATTTAACATTTCTACACCTTATTAAAATTGGGTTGTGTTATATTATTTCCATGATAGCTCATGTAGTTAACCAGGGGGGTTAGAGGGGGGGGGGGTGGAGCCCCCCCTTTGTTGCACCGATTGCGTTGATTGGGGGGGGGGGGGGTACAAAGGGTTTGAGGGGTGCAGGTAGCCCCACTTTATGGGGTTCGGGACAACGCCCCGGAAAATTTTGGTGTTGGAAACTATGTTAGGTTGGGCAGACCCACCTATGGTTTTATGCATGGTTTTCGGTCCATGGTATTGGACGCGATGGTTTTTTGTCCATGGTATTGGACGCGATGAATTTTGGTCCATGGTATTGGATGCTTCAACATGTATAAATATGTATTATAACATTGAAATGAACATAATGAAAAATCAAGCTAGTCGTCTCGGTTTTGGGATGGAGGGGAAATCTCTGTGTATATGTGTTTTATGTGTTATGCTCTCACATTGTTTATTTTATGTGTTTTAGAATTCGTATGCAGTAATTTTTGTATGGGGTTAATACCTACATTTTGGTATCAGAGCTATTTTGGCTTCAAGGAGATGCCTTTGTTGCTAAGGGGTTTCACTTAGGCCTGTGGTAGACCTTGTTCAGTGGGAGATCTGCAAGATCGATTCTAGTGGTGAAAGAAGATGGCGAGCAGTGGAAGGATAGAGATCGAGAAATTTAATGGTCAAAGTTTTGAGTTGTGGAAACTCAAGATGGAGGATTTGTTGGTGGATAAAGATCAGTGGATTGGGATAGATCCGGGTACTAAACCAATGAGAGTATCTGATGAAGAATGGAAGAAGTTGGATCGAAAGGCAAAGAGCACAATACGATTGTGTGTCTTAGATTCAGTATTGCTGAATTTATCAGGGGAAGCTATGACGAAGGCTTTATTGGACAAGTTAGGGACTTTGTACCAATCTAAGTCTCTCGTGAATAAATTGTTCCTCGGAAAAAGCTGTATAACCTGAGGATGAAAGATAGAGACTTGGTGATAGAGCATTTGAACGCATTTAATACTGTGGTAAGTTAGTTAGCATCTGTTGACATTAAAATTTCAGATGAAGATAAGTGCATCAGTTTATTGTGTTCTATACCAGATTCATGGGATAGTCTAGTTATTACAATAGGTAGCAATGCAATTGCCTTACAGTTTGATTAAATAATCTCATCCTTGCTGATGGAGGAGATGACATGGAAAAATATGGAGAGCTAGAATTTTGATGCCTTGTCTGTATGAGGATGGCCCCAGAACATAAACAAAAATAAGTCATTGAGTGGGAGATCTAAATCTATAGGGAGATCTAAATCTCTAGGAAAACCTGTAAAGGTGGTGTGCTGGAAATGCGGAAAGTAAGGGCACTACAAAAGGACTGTAAATATAAAGCTCCTGATAAAGGAAAGGGATCTGATGATGTTCCTTTTGCATAGGCGAAAACCACCTCAGATAAAGGTGGGGATGTGTACTTGGCTTCTTCAAGTACACATGTAGATCATGAGGCATGGTTGATTGAATCAGGTGCATCCTTTCACTTCACTCCCCATAGAGAGTGGTTTTGCGAGTATGAGATATATGATGGTGGTGATGTCTTCGTAGGGGATGATAGGAAGGCTAGAATCGTTGGTTGCAGAAAAGTAAAGTTGAAGTTGCAAGGTGGAAGGGTTAGAACACTTTTGAGTGTTTTGCATATTCTTGCATTGGCCAGAAATTTGATTTCTGTAAGAAAGTTGGATGATGCAGGCGTAAAAACAGTGTTCGAGAAGGATACTTGCAAGATGGTTAGGGGAGCACTGGTATTGATGCAGAGAGTTCATATTGGAACTCTATACAAGCTACAAGGTAGCACGATTGTTGATGGGTGCAACAGTTCTGTGGTTCCTGAAAGTGGAGCAGAAAATCTAGTGGTCTCTATAGAGAAGACCATGTTGTGGCATCAAAGGCTTGGACTTATTGGAGAGAAGGGCCTTTGAATACTTCATGGTAAAGGTATGGTAGAAGGTATGAGTAATAGCTCTCGAGATTTTGATTTCTGTGAAAATTGTGTATATGGGAAGTAGAATCAAGTGAGTTTCCCCTTTGGCGGTAAGAGGGTGAAATAGATATTAGAGCTTGTGCACAGTGATGTGTTTGGACCTGTGAAGGTTCCATCACTGGGTAATCTTGTGTACCATGTATCATTTATAGATGACTTCTCAAGGAATACATGGATATATTTCCTTAAGAAGAAATCTGAAGTCT
>APFE030985050.1:72233-99880 GCA_000404065.3 Pinus taeda
ATGACAAAGAAATTACCCAGGATTTGAAGACCCAATTGTCCTCCAAATTTGACATGAAAGATCTTGGTGCTACAAACTATATTTTGGGCATGGAAATTAATAGAGACCAAGAAAAGAGGAAGCTTTGGTTAAACCAAAGGAAGTATGTCGAGACAATACTATAAAGGTTTAATATGCAGAATAATAAACCGGTGAAGATTCCTATTCCTGTAGGTGTGAGGTTATCTGCTGAATAGTGTCCCAAGACACAAGAAGAGGAAGAGGACATGTGCCATGTTCCATATGAAAGTGGAGTCAGTAGCCTGATGTATGCAATGCTCTGTACTAGACCAGACATTGCACATGCAGTGGGAGTATTGAGCAGGTTCATGTCAAAACTAGGAAAGGAGCATTGAACAGTAGTGAAGTGGGTTTTCAGGTATTTGTGGCACTAGTGATTATGGTTTGTGCTACTAAGGAAGACCAGGATTGGATAGAGTGTTGGATATTCATGGCTTTGTTGATGCAGACCAGGCTAGAGATCTGGATCAGTGAAGATCTACAAGGTGGTATGTGTTTAACCTATTTGGAGGTGTAGTCAGTTGGATGAGTAAGAAACAATCTGTAGTGGCACTATCAACCACAAAGGCAAAATACATGGCAACCACTCATTCAAGCAAGGAAGTAGTTTGGTTGTAGAGATTGTGTTCAAATATGGGGTTAGTACAGGGAGCTATAAGGATAAACTATGATAGCCAAAGTGCAATTTTCTTGACAAAGAACCATGCATATCATTCAAAGACAAAGCACATTGATGTTCAGTATCACTTTGTGAGGGATATGATAGAAGACAAAAAGGTGTTGCCGGTAAAGGTGGACACTTTGAAGAATACTACAGATGCATTGGCAAAATCTGTGAGCTCTCAGAAGTTCTCTTGGTGTAGAGAAACAATGGGCGTTGCAGGGCTAGATAAATGACTAAGATCTCTTGTGGCCCCCTGTGGAAAGAAAACAACAAGTGGGAGAATGTTGAGTTGTCTTATATTATTTCCACAACTAGCCCACGCAGTTAACCAAGGGGTTAGAAGTGGGGCGGAGCCCCCCCTTCATTGTGCCGATTGTGTAGCGGGGGTGGGGGTCACAGGGGGTTTGAGGGGTGTAGGTAAACCCACTCTATGGGGTTTGAGGCAGTGCCCCGGAAAATTTTGTTTTTGGACCCTATATTAGGTTGGGCAGACCTACCTATGGTTTTCTGCATGATTTTTGCACATGGTTTTGGACGCAATGATTTTTGGTCCATGGTATTGGATGCTTCAGCATCTATAAATATGTATTATAACATTGAAAAGAACATAATGAAAAATCAAGCTGGTAGTCCCGGTTTTTGGATTTAGGCGAAAATCTCTGTGTATATGTGTTTTATGTGTTATTCTCTTGCATTGTTTTTTTTTGTGTTTTAGAATTCGTATGCATCTAATTTTTGTACGGGATTAAAAACTACACAGACTCCAATTCCCCCAATACATGATGCACTACATCACCTACTAGATCATCAGCAGATGTAGGCATAGAGTAGGTTGCGACATAATTAATGTGTGGTGGGGGAGATACCACTTGCACATAAGGATCATTTAGGGATGTTGGTTGGTTGGGAGTCAAATTAGAACTAACGAATGAAAGTTGGTCAATGGTCAAGATTCTTACTTCATGTGGGAAACACATCACATGAAAGAGTGAAGAGACAAGATCTACCATGTTATAAACATAGTCATGCCTAAGGAGTAAATTAAAATCCAAAGGGCCTTAGACTACCATCACATCTTTATATACAATATTTCCTCTTAACGTAATAGGAAACTAAGGAAGGATCCATAACAGGTGACTGGTTCCTCTATTAAATCCATTTTGTCACATCTGTTCAATAGGACTGTTAACTGGATCAATCAACATCATTTTTGTTGTAAATAATATTGAGAGGGGGGGGTGAATCAGTATTATCAAATACTTTTCAATCTATATTTGCAGATCTGACGATTGAAACTTGCATATACCTTCCAGACTTATAATTTAAATTATTCTTCAGATGTTTGTCATTAATCTGTATGTGAGAACCATATAATAATGAGCAAGAACACAAATAGACAGTCACACCAAGGAACAAAAGATGTAAGGTGGAAACCCAATGTGGGTGAAAACCACCTGCTGCAATATGTCTCTATCTTCTTTCAATTAGAAACTTCTTTTTACAATGATTTTGTACTGGTGCAGTCTTTTACCAGTACGCAGGCTGCAACCTGCAGAGAGCTACAACCCTCTCTCGTTTTCCATTTTCTCCTAGAAGGGAGCTACAACCCTCTTAGCTCTTGTACTAGATAAGACACTAGTACATAGGTGCTGATCTAAAGAAGGCTACTACCTTATATTTTATTCCAGGGACCACGTTTCATCCATTTTCAGACAGTAGTAACCTGCAGATGTCCGCACTTTCTCTGTCTGTGGCCTACGCAGCTTCGCTCCTGCGTTGTCTGCGACCTGCACAGCTTCGCACCCGCACTGTCTATGCTCTACACACCTCCGCACCTGCGGCGTCTTCTGATTAGTGCACCTCTACACCTGCTCCTTCACTAGTACTGCGCACCTCCGCACTTGCGTTTTCTCTATGTTGCACACCTCCGCACCTGCGCCTTCTCTGATCCTGCGCACCTCCATATATAGACAGTTTATCAATCCTCAAATATACCCCAGACCATCAAATTCACAGATATGTTCATGCGCCAAAGAGATCTCAACCCATCAGCAGATCTGACTTATAATGCTCTGGTTTTTTCTTGATTTAGGTTTAACTATAACTCCCCAACCGATTATTAGAAATTCAGATCTTGTTATTCTTAATATATTCAATACACTTGTGTCCAGCCAGATGATCTCATTTCCCTTTTATAGCCAAGGCCTTACTCAAACCATGGATCAAAACCATTCAGAAACAATACTAGGGACTCAAAACCTGGGTTCAATCTTTTAGATGCAAAACCACGGACCAAAACCATAGGATCAAAAACATCAGGCTAAATACCATGGACCAAACTTAAGATGCGCGTTTTTATCTGCATGAAAGTCCGTACATTTTAGGTTTGCACCTTTTGTTCGAAACGCCTGCGAACATGTCTGCACTCTGTGAACTGTGCATCTGTGCAACCTGCCAATGTTCGCACATTTTGATTGGTGCACCCGCGGAACCTGAAAATAACACTGCTGCACCACAATTCCTCTGTCCTGCAACCCTAATATTTCTTCTATAGACTCATCTGGTTGAGTATAAGCGATATTTTCTTCTATGAGAGGGTTGCCATCAAGTACAACACATACATCATAATGCCAACAATCTCCCCCTGTGGACTTGATGGAAACAATACCCAATCACTCTCCCCCTTTGACATCAAGGGAAAAGGGCAGACCCAGATATTCGCTTTCTTTAATAACCATTCCGCTGACCATACTCCCCCTGAGTACCTGCTGAAGTCTCTGCTCTGCTAAAGTGTATTATTCATGCTCCCCATGACTGTAAGCAAGGTCTGCAAAAAGCTGTTCTACAAGAAGAAACATGACTCCATACATCATAATTGACTCTCCTATCATCAAGGACTCATACATACATCCATCTCCCAATCAAGTGGGTAGATACCAATATTGACTCATCCTCCCAATTAAATGGGGATATATCAAACCAGAACATACATTATTCATCCCAGGCATTGTGGGGAAACCAAAATAAGCTGTTACATGACCTTGATATGAAAAAAAAATACATGACATAGAGACAAGAACAGCTATCAACAGTAGAATCAACTTTGAAACCAGCACACAATCCACCAAAAACACCTGTGAAATCAAACCAAGGACTTCTAAGATAATGCCAACAATGCATTATTAGAAGAATATATGCTCCCCCTGAACCTGTGCTAGATGGTCTCTGACAGACCCATATCGGACTCTCTTCACCCAGAACTCGACCCACATAAACCGGCATATGTACGCATATCCACCTGCGTACAACAGACAAGTTTTAATAGCACGATGATGCATCAACAACCCCCAACTTCTGTCTAAGGTATTCAAATGTTTCCCTGGGAAATGGTTTGGTGAGAATATCCGCAACTTGTTCCTTGGAAGGAACATACTCCAACTTGAGCTTTTGCTCAAGCACTTGTTCCCTTAGAAAATGATACTTGATAGGTATGTGCTTAGTCTTTGAATGCATGACAAGATTTTTTGAGATACTGATTGTACTTGTATTATCACAGAAGATGGAGATAGGTGGAGTACAGTTGATTTGGAAAACTTGCAAAGTTTGTATCATCCAAAGAAGTTGTGTGCAGCAAGATGCAGCAGCCACATATTCTGCTTCAGCTGTAGATAGAGCAGTGGAACTTTGTTTCTTGCTAAACCAAGATACTAATCTAAACCCCATAAAGAATGCTCCACCACTAGTGCTTTTTCTGTCATCCACGCTTCCTGCCCAATCTGCATCTGTATATGCATGAAGTGTGAGATCTACATTTCTAGGATACCATAAGCCATAGTTTTGTGTTCCTTGAAGATATTTGAAGATCCTCTTAACTGCTTGAAGGTGTGCTTCCTTTGGATTAGCCTGAAATCTTCCAACTATTCCCACTGCATGCATGATGTTTGGTCGAGTTCCTGTCAGATAGAGTAGACTGCCAATCATGGATCTATAGGTTGGTTGATGTACTGTTGTTGATTCATCATTAGCGCTGAGGCTACATCCTGTTACCATAGGGGTACATACTGGTTTCGAGTCTTCCATGCCATATTTCTTCAAGATCTGCTTTAGGTACTTGGTTTGAGATAAAAAGATACCATCTTTATTTTGTTGGATTTGTAACCCAAGGAAGTATGTCAACTCACCAAGCAAAGACATTTCAAACTCTTTTTGCATCACCAAAGAAAAGTTTTGACTCATGGCTTCTTCATTGCTGCCAAAAATGATATCATCAACGTATACAACAAGTATTAGCAATTTATCATTATCAATTTTTATATATAGATTGCTATCTGCCAAGCCTTTTGAGAATCCTTGTTGATGAAGGTATTTGTCCAGACGATAGTACCATGCCCTTGGAGCCTGTTTAAGACCACAGAGTGCCTTCTTAAGTCTACATTCAAGTTTTGGATCATTTCCAAGGATGAACCCATCAGGTTGTTCAATATATACTTCTTCATTTAAGTCTCCATTCAGAAAGGCAGATTTTACGTCCATCTGAAATACTTTGAACTTTTGAAAGCTACAGAGAGCAAGGAACATTCTTATAGCCTCAAGTCTAGCAACTGGAGCAAAAGTTTCTTCAAAGTCTATGCCTTCTTGTTGCGCATACCCTTTACAAACAAGTCTTGCCTTGTTTCTAACAACTTCTCCATTTTCATTTAGCTTCTTTTTGAAAATCCATTTTGTCCCTATGACATTTTTATCTTGTAGTCTAGGAACCAACTCCCAAGTGTTATTCTTCTCAATATGTTCAAGTTCTTCCTCCATGGCCTTGACCCAACATTCATATTTGCAAGCCTCTCTTACATTTTTTGGTTCAGTGGAGGAGAGCAATGCTAGATAGCTTGAAGATTCTGCAACAGTTCTTCTTGTTTGTACACCTGCCTCCTTCTGCCCCAAAATTTGAGATTCTGGGTGATTCTTCTGAGCATATATGGATGGAGTCTTTTCTTCTATCCTTATCTGTTCTTCTGGTGCCTCATGGGTTTCTTCTTCGTCATGAATCTGATTTGATGTTGACGGATAATCTTCGCCATCTTCGAGATCTTTAGATTTTACCTATCTAAGAGTGTTTCCTTCTTCATCAACCACTACATCAATGCTTTCAACAATTTTGCCAAGTCTTTTATTGTAACATTTGTAAGCTTTGCTATGAGGAGAGTAGCCAAGTAAAATGCCTTCATCTGCTCTAGGTTCAAACTTGCCAAGATTTTCATCTGTCCTTTTAATGTAGCATTTTCTTCCAAAGATTTTGAAGTATTTTACCGTGGGATTCTTACCATACCAGAGTTCATGAGGAGTCTGAGTGTTGTTTACCTGGATGTTTGTCTTGTTGAGAATAGTAATAGCGACAAATGCGGCTTCACCCTAGAAGGTTGCAGGAGTTCCAGATTCATCAAGCATAGCATGAGCCATTTGTTGAACTATTCTATTCATCCTTCCACTACTCCATTTTGCTGAGGAGTCCTTGCAGCTAAGAATTCCCTTCTTATTCCATGTTCTTCACAAAAATTGAAGAACTCATCTGAGGTAAATTCCCCTCCTCGATCGGATCTGAGACATTTGATTCTACAATCTGATTCGCTCTCAACCAAAGCTTTGAATGACTTGAACTTTTTGAAGGCTTCATCTTTATACTTCATGAGTCCTATCCAACACATCCTTGAAAAGTCATTAATGAACAATATGAAGTACTCTTCCCCTCGAGGTGACCTCTTTCTAGTTGGACCACATATATCAGTGTGAACAAGTTCAAGGGGCCTGCTAGCTGATCCTTCTTTCTCAAGAAAATTAGTTCTGGTTTGCTTACCAAATTGACAAGATTTGCATATTGTATTGTCTGGAATTCTAATGTCAGGAAGACCACGAACCGCCTGATATTTGCATGCTTTCCTTATCTGGGAGAAGCTAAGATGCCCCAATCTTCTATGTCGTAGCCAGTGTTCATCATTCTTGCTCAGATAGCATTGTTGTTCTCCTTATTTGAATATATATAGATTATTCGGAGTTCTTGTGCCTTTAATCATTGTTTTTCCTTTGTCAAGCTCACGAACAATACATCCATTTGATCTAAATATTACCTCAGTTCCTTGAACGCACATTTGACTAACGCTCAATAAATTATGTTTTAAGCCATCAACATACATAACATTACCAGCTTTGACCTTCTTTTTCAATTGAGCAAAACCTTTACCTTTTATGAATGCAGGGGTGTCATTTCCAAATGATACCTTCTTTTCCCTTTCTAAGGCAGTATATGACTGAAGTTTTTCTTTATCACCTGTCATATGTTTTGAGCATCCACTATCAATGTACCATTGATTTTCCTATCCTTCAGCATATAAGGCTATCCCACATCTGTCAGATTGAGATTCTTTCTTTTTCCATATTTTGGGATTCAATGAAGTTGGCTCCTTTTGCTGAAACATGCTCCTGCATTCAGAATCTTCATGCCCGAAATTGTTACAAATAGAACATTCTATTTCATGTTCAAGAGCAGAGCAGTTATTGTAGGTCCTTTTCATGATCCCAGTCATACTTCTTTATTTTTGAGCTTCCCTAATCATGATGGTCTTGTAGGCAACACATTGAGCAGCTTTATGACCAAAGTTATGACAAGAGAAACATTGGCCATTGAAGAAATTCCTGCGATTATCAAACCTACTACCCAATTGATTGTAATTTCTATTGACTTCCATTCTTGAGCCAAATTGAGAATGATTTACCTGATTGAAGCTTTTATTCATCCTGGAAGTAGATTGCCAATGACTTACTTGGTAATCTTTGTTCATTCTTGGAGCAAAGGGTCCCTGATTTATCTGGTAGTCTGTATTATGCTTTTGTTGTCGATTGTCAATCTGTTCACTTCTCCGTGCTGCATCAAGATAGCTTTTAGAGGTGGATGGCTTCTGTGCTTGCTTTTGTGCTTGAGATGTTTCTTCAGAATATCCGAGACCTATCTTGATTAGAGGAGAACGCTTCACTTTGATAATCTCATCTAAGGTTTCAGATCCTTTAGCAAATCTAAGATTAAGAGCTTTTGTTTTCTCAATTTCTTTTCTAAGTCCCACAATTTCACATTCTAACTCTTCATTGTGTTTATCTCTTTCAGCAAGTTGGAAAGTCAATGTGTCTATAATCATGTTCTTTTCTTCTAAACCAATTTTTAGTTTAGAAATTTCTTCATAAAGATCTTCTTCATTTATAGCATCCAAGAAATCATCATCTTCAAAAGCCATCAAAAGTCTATTATCATTACCTTGGTAATCTTCATCACTATTTGAAATTCCATCACTGTCTTCATGAATATAATAGCTTTTCTTACTTGCATTCTGTTTTATGTTCCATCTGACAGGTTCCTTACCTTTGTCTAGTCTATCTTTATGAGGGAATTTTGCAGCATAGTGACCGACTCTTCCACAAGCAAAGCATTTGAAAGGTAGCTTACCTCTGAATCTTCCAGTTCCTCATTGAAGGTTCTTGACAAAGTTTGATTCTTCTTCTTCTTCGGACATATATCTTGGTTCATTGTAATCTCCTTTTCCTGAGGCTTTGAATGCGACTTCTCTTCTATCCGGTGGTCCTCCTTTTCTCATTTCGTAAGCAGTTAGAATTCCGTGAAGTTGTGACATGGTAAGGTTCCATAGATTCTCCTTTTCTTCTATGGTAGAAACTTTTGAATCAAACTTAGGAGACAAAGATCTTAGAACTTTTTCAATTAGAACAACTTCTTTTATTTCTTCACCCAAGTTTTTCATACAATTTACGATCTCATCTATACGTAGGAAATAGCTAGCCACACTTTCATCATTATGCATTCTGAGACTTTCATATTGAATTCTAAGAGTTTGTAATTTTTCACGTTTTACCTATTCATCTCCTTCATAGCTCAGAATGATCTTGTCCCATATTTCTTTTGCGCTTTTGAGCTGCATTACCTTGACAAATTCTGATTGAGATTGACTTCCAAATAGAGTATTGACCACTTTTGCATTTGTTTCATACTTCTTCTTCTCTGTTGGATCTGTAGGAGTTGTTGATGGAAATGTGTATCCTGTTTCCACAATATCCCAAACTTCTGTACCAAGAGATTGAAGATAGGCAGTGATTCTTACCTTCCAATAGACGAAGTTGGCCCCATCAAATATTGGTGGCCTGATAGATGCTTCCTTTTCGTAGTTGCTCATGATGATAGATCTTCCTTCAAGAGATCAAGCTTCTGTTGAAGGACCTGCTCTGATACCAATTGTTGGAAATAATACTGAGAGGGGGGCTGAATCAGTATTATCAAATACTTTTCAATCTATATTTGCAAATCTGACAATTAAAACTTGCATATACCTTCTAGACTTGTAATTTAAATTATTCTTCAGATGTTTGTCATTAATCTGTATGTGAGAACCATATAATAATGAGCAGGAACACAAATAGACAGTCACACCAAGGAACACAAGATGTAAGGTGGAAACCCAATGTGGGTGAAAACCACCTGCTGCAATATGTCTCTATCTTCTTTCAATTAGAAACTTCTTTTTACAATGATTTTGTACTGGTGCAGTCCTTTACTAATACGCAGGCTGCAACCTGCAGAGAGCTACAACCCTCTCTCGTTTTCCAGCTTCTCCTGGAAGGGAGCTACAACCCTCTTATCTCTTGTACTAGCTAAGATACTAGTACGTAGGTGCTGATCTACAGAAGGCTACTACCTTCTCTTTTCTTCTGGGGACCACGTTTCATCAATTTTCAGACAGTAGTAACCTGCGGATGTCCGCACTTTCTCTGTCTATGGCATGCGTTGTCTGCAACCTGCGCAGCTTCGCACCCGCGTTGTCTGTGCTCTGCACACCTCCACACCTGCGGCGTCTTCTGATTAGTGCACCTCCGCACCTGCTCCTCCACTAGTACTGCGCACCTCCACACTTGCGCTTTCTTTGTGCTACGCACCTCCGCACCTGCGCCTTCTCGGATCCTGCGCACCTTCGGATATAGACAGTTTATCAGTCCTCAAATATACCCCAAACCGTCAAATTCACAGATCCGTTCATGCGCCAAATTGATCTCGACCCATCAGTAGATCTGACTTATAATGCTCTGGTTTTTTCTTGATTTAGGTTTAACTATAACTCCCCAACCGATTATAAAAAATTCAGGTCTTGTTATTCTTAAGATGTTCAATACACTTGTGTCCAGCCAAATGATCTCCTTTTCCTTTTATAGCCAAGGCCTTACTCAAACCATGGATAAAAACCATTGAGAAACAATACTAGGGACTCAAAACCTGGGTTCAATATTTTAGATGCAAAACCATGGACCAAAACCATAGGATCAAAAACGTCGGGCTAAATACAATGGACCAAACTTAAGATGCGTGTTTTTCTCTGCATGAAATTCCATGCATTTTATGTTCGCACCTTTTGTTCGGAACACCTGCGAACATGTCTGCACTCTGTGAACTGCGCATCTGTGCAACCTGCCAATGTCCGCACTTTTTGATCGGTGCACCTGCAGAATCTGAAAATAACACTGATGCACCACAATTCCTCTGTCCTGCAGCCCTGATATTTCTTCTGTAGACTCATCTGGTTGAGTATAAGCAAGATGTTCTTCTATGAGAGGGCTTCCATCAAGTACAACACATACATCATAATGCCAACAATTTTACCCCTTGTCATCATCATTACACAAATCCGTAAGAATGACTCTCCCTAATCCCTGAGTTTTTTCCTTTAACTGCTTCATTTTAGTGATTTTAAGGCCCAATGCACCACGTTGCCTTGAGATATTGCATTCACTAGTAGGCTGACGCTCTTTGACTTGCGTTGATCACCAGTAGGTTGCCCCTTGCTGGAGGTGCACTGATTCTAGAAATTCAGGAAAAATAAAAAGAATCCTGAAGCTTCCTCTTCTAGTAGCTTCCAGGAGTTGTTATAACTATTTACCTTTGATGAAAGTCTTGAATTCTATCCTATCCTACCTTGGATATTTCACCCCTTATCCCTTGAGCTCATCCTCCAATCAAGAGTGGATCTCAAGCCTAGATTGGTAAATGGATAAGAATTCCTAACCTACCATCCTCTCATATATATTTACTTTCATCCACAAGCTAGTGGTTAGCTTTTGGAGATAGATTCTACCCTCATGCTTTTGTTGTGAGAGTCATTATTCTATGCATTAGGGTGACATGGAGGCATTCTTTGTGAGAAGGAAGGACAAGTCAACTTAGAGGAGCTCTTCTACAATATCAACTCTATATTTGGTTGTAACTCTCTCCACTTCTATTAATACAAGGAGTACATTGTTTTCCTATATGTGATGTTATGATTTCATATATTTCAATACCATGTTGATGTATTGCATGAAGTGATTGGATTATTCTACATAGATGTCGTAGATCTTTGGATTTTGTTGTCTGATTGTGCAGATTCTAATTATAGTGATCAAAGTTAGGATTGGAGCATACAAGACAAGAGAGGAATGAAGCTTGCAATAGATTCTAGGAAGGCTTCATCCCATTGTCCATTTACTTTAAGTAATAAATTATAATCCTTATTTTTTATTGTTCTAGGTCAGTCCCCAGATCTAGGGAAGACACTTATGTCTGTAGTCATAGATTTCGTAACACAACTAATTAGAGAGGCTAACACCTCCAAGGTTGAAAATAACTTTGGTGTAGGGAAGAATGTGGTCAACTTGTAGAGGTATGTGTATTGGCCCAAGATGTAAGAACATGTAGATAGGTTCATAAGACGATGCATTCTTTGTTGTACTAGCAAGTCTAGTAATAGGAAACATAGTCTATATCATCCCTTATTTGTACCCACTCACCCATGGGAAACCATTTTCATGGACTTTTTGGAATGTTTAACAACATCTAGGAAGGGACATGACTACATGTTCTTGGTAGTCGATGGGTTCAACAAAATGTGTGTTATGATGCCCTATAAAAATATCATCACTGGGAAAGAAGAAACAAACTTATTCTTTGTACAGGTTTGGGTGGACTGTGGGATATTTAGGATCATTCTTTCAAATAGGGACAAAATATTTATTAGTGCATTATGGACTACATTGTGGGAGAATATGGACACGAATTGTGGGAGAATATGGACACGAAGTTAAAGAGGTATACAATGTTCCATCCACAGATAGATGGGTAGACATAAGTAGTCAATAGAAATTTGGTTCATATTTTGAGGGGTTAACATCAGAAGCATCTGAAGACCTAGGATGAAAATTTTTCTATATACAACACTCATACAGAAAAGTAGTCCACAATTCCACTAGTAAATCCCCATTTGAAATTTGTTTTGGATATTTTTCACCTTCACCTTTGGATATTGCATATGGGAAGCACATAGGAGTAATGCAGGATGTTATAGGGGATGCCCTAAGGGCCAAAACAAATTGTAGAAAAGATCAGGAATATCCATATAGAGGTACATGATACATTGTAGAAGTCATAGGAAAAATATAAGGAAAAACATGATCAACACATAACATAGAAATCATTAAATGTGGGAGACAAAGTATGGTTATAGTTAAAAAAGGAGAGGCTACAAGGACCTGTGAAGTAAATCAAGGCTTTTTTATATGGCCCCTTTGAGATATTGGAAAATGTGGGAGATAATGCTTATAGACTTAGTCTACCCCCACACATGTTCATTTACTCAATTGTGAATGTAGAGAATCTAAAACTCTATGAGGCTTCCATGTTAGATCAACAAGAGGAAAAGATCCTAGCTTATGTATAAGAATTGGCACCCAGTGCTTTAATAAGAAGAGATGACAAAAGCTACAATTTTTCATAAGAGGTCCAAAACTACAAGACAATGGTAGCATTACCTTTGGAATATTGGGTTAAAATGACAACTTCTAGGAAAAGCCAAATCGTACGCCAGAGAGAAGGTTGAGGAAAATTTTTCTCACCTCATTTAATAGAATCTTTTGGGGACCATAAACCTCCCAAAAAGAGGATGTGTGATATGAATTAGATCATTTTGTTTTTCATATATTTTAATGCTTTCAGAGTGGAAAAAATGGGGGAATCAACCCACATGACCATTTTTATCGAAGGGATCTAGCCTGGAAAATTGGGCTTTGAAGTATTTTAGGAGAATTTTGAGGCATCAAACGAAATATTTTTGGGGGTAAAATTTTGACACTTTATCCTAACATTGTTTTTTCATATTCTACACATAGATACCTTCCCAACGGCGCAATAATCACCTTAATCAGACTCTGTATGCAATTTTTTTTTCCTATTTTGGCCACCATAATTTGAGAGGATGCCACATCAACCCTAATTATTCATGGAAAATGGGCTAGCCATGTGATTATGATGAAGAAAAATCTAGAAGAGTCCATATTGTAACTCTGGTTAAGAGTTGAGGCATTCAAACCTATCCACTAGTAGGCTACCAATTTGTGTTATAACTGAACCACTAGGAGGAAAAGAAGTTCCAATATTTTCAAGTGCATTTGTTCCAAAGATGAGAAACATAGTCGAGAGGGATAGGGAAAGAGCACATAGAGAGGATTTATGCATTGTAGTAATCGATGGGCCACAAGCTGTACTTCTTTGTAACCACAGTTATTTTTTACGCAGAGAAAGAGAGCAAAGAAACCTCACGTTCCAATCTCGTTTTCTCCCAAAATGGTTTTCCAAGTTATACCTTCTGTAAAATAGTGGTCTATGAATTTTTATTTTGTCGTTCTTTATTTTTTACATAAAATTTAATTTGCATGCATATGCAATAAAGAACTATTTATAGATCTAGAAATATAAAGAGAAATAAATCCCTAATAGTGTAGATTTCATAATTTTAAATATAGTTTTATCAAATATGTTGTGACAAACTGTCCAGTGGAATATCTATTGTAGTTTATGGACCATTTCATATTATACTATTTTTTTTGTATCTAGAGGAATCAACAATCGGGTCAGTGCCTAAGTATATCATTTCCAGAAACACAAGTAATGGGAGATTCAAACCTAACATCTCTTGGTATGTAACACTTAATTATCACAATGATCACGAATTGAGTTGTCCTTGAAAGATATATTAGATTATTGTATTAATATTAAACTATTTTTTATGTTTATATTGAATTTTTTTAATATTTAATTTAAGTTATAGTTTTAATAAATATTTTTCATATTAAATTATAGTATTAGTAATATTAATAAGGTTATTCCCCCACTTAGGGTGGTTAACAAGGGTATGCCAGAGAATGGGGAGTGATCCCACTACCCCACCTCCTCAAAAAACATTTAAGAGGGGGGTGGCATGGCCATCCCCCCACATGCATAAGCATGCAAACATTCCCTCCATAAGTTATGAACAAGACAAGATGATTCACTCTAGCCTCAGTTCTAATTACATAACTTTTATTTTGTGTGTTTTATGGTGTAATTCAATCCCTCCCCTATCGTAGGTGGGATTTATTTAAGGAGATTATAGTGTTAAGGTACCTGCACAGGGCGAATTACTCATGGAATTTCCTTTCTAATTTTTCTGAAATTGTGCCTGTCTGTATCAGAAAGTGGTGTTATGATGGTCCAATTTTGTTTATGACCTCAAACGGTCAATGGATTTTGGACGACTTGGTGCTCAAAGAGAGACTTGCAGGATGACAAACTAATGGGAAATGTTATTTGAGTCGATGGGTTTTCATATCGCATGTAGCTGCTTCCCTAAAACTAGTTTTTTCTGTTGTAAAGACCACCTTTCCATATTTATTCTTGCACATTTCAAAGGCTTGTGTTAGGTCCCTAGACATGTTAGGTATCTATACTACTAGTATAGCCCATTATTGTTATTAGTTCAACCCCCTTTTTATATTGTCTTGCCCATGCAGTCCCCATATTGTTATTATTATGCCCCATAGAAGCCCAGTCTTGTTATTGTTGTGCTCTTACATTATTATTGTTATGTCGGCTTTGATTATATTGTGACCCCTTAGACTCCTATATATAGAAAGGAGGTCTTGTCATTTGTATCATCCAAGAATTTTTCATTTGCATAAGGTAAAGGAGGTTTCCCCCTCGAAGAGGCTTATTTTGAAGTCGTTGATCTATCTCTTCTTCTATTTTGTGAGCTGGTTTCATAACATTTGGTATCAGAGCTTTGGATTCTAGGGTTTCACCGCTTCAAACAGGTCATTGTGGAATTATCACTATAAGTTTTTTCTACAAATATCCATAAGCTTAAATTAAAACCCACTTGAACCAAAATATTTTTGAACCTCGTGTCTAAATTTCCAATCTTGTCTTTCTATATTTTCGAAGATATGAGCTGAGGAAGTTAGGGTTTTTGTAGGCTCCAGAATTCCATCTCAAATAGGCCATTGTGGAGTGTTTTCTATAAATTTGTTTCTACAAAACTTCACAAGCTAAAATTAAAACCCAAGTGAGAAGAAATATTACTGAACCTGGTATACAAATTGTAGAGCGTGGTTCAATATATGTTAGGAGATAGGATCCAATGAAGTTAGTCTTTTCGTAGGCTCCCGAATTCCATCTCAAAAAGGAGACCTTGGGAAAATCGTCATAACTCTCTCTCTGAGCATCGGATTCAAATTTCGTAAAAAGCGACAGAAATATAATAGATATTAGTTTGTTCGGTATCAGTTTCAGGGCCGAAGATGGAAAAAGTGACACGTGGAACTTCATACAATTTCTCTCTACTAAACCCATATATAATCAAGTCATCGTGGGAGATTATGCATAACTCTTTCTTGAAGAATCCAATTTCGATCAGACCTATGGGGCTGGAAAGAGGACTTAGTGGGATATCACATGACAAAATTTAAGAACTTAGAGATCTGAAATTACAGAGTTATAGCCATTTCAAGATCGAGCTCCTAAAAGCAAGAAAGAGATATGAGGAAGTTTGATGGAAAGTATCTAGTAACTTGGATAGTACAAATGGAGCAATATTTTGGTCTACATGATGTGAAATTATTACAAAAGGTATCTATTGCATCTTTATATTTAGAACCAAATCAATTTGTATGGTATAGAGGGCTTCGCTCTCATAAACCACTTGTCACTTGGTCAATTTTCACAGAGGAAATGATAGCACACTATGAAGATACAAAGAGAAACACCTTCTTTAGCCAATTGATAAATCTGAAACAAAAGGGTTCAATGGAAGAGAACATTGAGGACTTTCAAAAATTTAACATAAGGGTGAATGATGTTCTAGATAAGAAGAGGATTGATGTCTTCATAGGGACTTTAAAGGATAATATTCAACATGAAGTTCTTCATTGGGAACCTGATTCATTGGAGAAGGCATTTAGGCTGGCAAGAAAAATTGAAAGAAAAATTATGGAAAGAAGGAATCCTACCACTCACAACTATAAATATGGAATTGTTTTTTCTCCTAGCCTTCCACAACCTACAAGCTTGACACACAACAATTGGAAGATAAAAAAGAAAAAGGACTTTGTTACAACTGTGATAGCAAATACACTAAAGGTCATAAGTGTGCTGAGAAGAAAGTATTTTACATAGATTGTGAAGAGGAGGAAGAAAAGGATTAAGAAAAGTCAAAAGAAGAGGATATACACCAAGAACCAACCCCAGAGAAAGAATAAATGAATCTCACCATATCTTGTAGTGCATTGGCAGGAATTACCACTCCTCAAACTCTCAAGATAGATGGACAAACTGATATAGTGAAAAAATGTTTGGAAGGATATCTTCGTTGATTTGCATATAGCCAAAAAACACAATGGGTCAAGTGGTTACCTCTGGTTGAATGGTGGTATAATGTTTCAACAAAAATGACCCCATTTATGGCACTTTATGGATATCATACACCATCCACCACATCATCTTTAAGGGAAAATTCTAAGGTTCAAGCAATGGAATATCACATCAAGCATCAAAAAAAATTTCTCCAAGTCTTAAGGATAACGTCACTTTGGCATAGAATGAAATGAAACAACGGGAAGATCAACATCACAATGAAAGAAGTTTTGATGTAGGCAACTCAGTATTTTTACAGCTAAAACCATACAAACAAATGTCCCTCAAGCAAGGTAAGAAGGATAATAAATTATCACCAAAGCACTATTGTCCTTACAAGGTGATGCAAAATATTGGTACTATGACATACAAATTGGAGCTTCCTGACTCTTCCTGTGTTCATCCAATTTTCCATGTTTCATGCTTAAAGAAGGTTATAGGTGACAATCTCCCAGTTCAAACAATATTGTTAGAACTTGACGAGGAAGGAAACATCATATTGGAACTTGAAGCAGTCATGAAAATAAGAACCCAACAACTACTAAATCGATCAATTTCAGAGTATCTCATCAAGTGGAATAAATTAACCACTGAAGATTCTGCATGGGAGGATGAGAATTTTATACAGAAGCATCTAGAGCTACTCAAGTGTTCAGGACAACACTTTTTGAAGGAAAGGGTCATGTTAGGTCCCTATACTACTAGTGTATCCCCTTATTGTTATTAGTGCAACCCCTTTATTGTATTATTGTGCCCATGTAGTCCCCATATTGTTATTATTGTGCCCCATAGAAGCCCATATTGTTATTGTTGTGCCCTTACATTATTATTGTTATGTCAGCTTTGATTATATTGTGACCCCTTAGACTCCTATGTATAGAAAGGAGGTATTTTCATTTGTATCATCCAAGAATTTTTCATTTTTTTAATGTAAAGGAGGTTTCCCCCTCGAAGAGGCTTATTTTGAAGTCATTTATCTATCTCTTCTTCTATTTTGTGAGCTGGTATTCGTAAAAACTTGGCATCGTGGGACATTTACATTGGGGCACTTTTGATACTTCTAGCTATATTATATTCTTTTTTGGTATTGAATTTATTGGTTGCAGTCCAAGTTGATGTTCAATTCTTGTTGATTTTCAGCTTCATGTTATGTGGTGTGTTGGCATCAATTTGAACTCTTATATTACCCAAGGATCTCTCACTACTCCCCCGCTCTATCTTTTCACTATTTGCTAGTATTTTTTGTTTAGTCCTCCCTCCAATTCTTATTTTAGTCACTTTCTTGGCATCCCCCGGTGAGTTGAGTCTAGACACCTATAATTGGTTTTACCTTACTCCAAGCACCACGCCTCAGAAATGCATGCAAATTTACCAAGGGGGAGGTGGCAAAGGTCCCCAAGGTACAAATCACACCCAGTCTTAGGCACAATAGGCTCCAAACATCTACCATTATCCTATCCCTTCTAATACATGTGATGAGATTCGCCATCTTGAGTCCCTCTATGTTGAAGACCATCAAACACTTTCAAAATCTAAAATCCTTGAGGAGGTTTCCCACTAGGTTCCTGACCCTAGTCACACTAGAGGAAGATAGAAATAATATATAAACTCCATTACCCTTCATTTGAAATTGAAAAACATTTTGGGTAGGGTCTTGAAGGAGAAAACAGGAGGAGTGGTATGAAATTTTATATGCCTTGAATGGCATCAAGCGTGCTCAACAGTATCAATGTTCGTGTTTGGAGAGCCTAGATGCTAGAATATCCCACTTCAAAATCCATCTCCAGTGTGATGTAAAGCCTCAAGCTCCTCCAAGGTCTAATGCTAAGGATTTCGCCCGAATGACTTCCTCATATTCCTGATTTGTTGTCATATATTACAATAGCACTTCTATTTATAGTTCAGTAGTTGATAGGATTGTTTATTTCCAGTAGTTATTTTTATTTTGGACATACTTTCTCCTCCATCATGGTGATCAATATATCTGGTTTCGCTTGTGGTAGGCTGAGACTGCCTACAATGAACTCAGGAAAACCATGGCCATATGGTAGATATATCTTGATGCTTTGATATTTTGAAGTAATACCAATATCAATTCCCAAAATAATAATAATAACAACATGATATTAACATTAATATTAATATCATTATTAATAACCCTAGTAATATTAATGTCATTAAAAATAGTATTGTAATAATTAAATATAATAGTATTATTACATTTAATTATTCATTCTATCCTAATATAATGATGTTATTATACTATAATAATGTTCTTATTAATGTTATAACAACATTTACGTAATAATATTAATATTAATGTAAATAATATTAAAAGCATAATATTAACATGAATACTAATCACATTAATATTAATAATGATATTGGTAATAACACCATTAATAACATAAACAATGTTACGTTGATACATTAATTATAACCTAAATATTTTTTAATATCATTAATATAATAATGTTATTATATGTAACTTTGACAACCCTTTTTGCTAATCCCTATTGTAAATATTGCTATGAATTGTAATTCGTATAAATAATGTGGAAAAGTAACACATTGATTGGTTGAGGGAAGTGGACACAGATTCAAACGACTAAGGAGGAAGAGTTGCCTATAAACCCAAGACATTGTATTTATTTCACCACTTATCTCCTTGATGATTTTATGGCATTGTGGGTGCAACATTGAATTTAGGTAGTGAGCTCCTTGAGTGATGGATGAGCATGCAATCTTGGTTTTTGTAGAGACATAGGTGTAGTCAATACACATGGCGTATGAGAGGAGAATCCTGATGGGAAACAAGGCTGGAGAGGAGACTAATTTAGGGACTACCCATCATTTTTTTAAGGGAATGAACCGTATAAGAAATGAGCAAGACAAAGAGCTCATTGGGAAAAGAATGCAGAGTGTAAATTGGCAATGGATGTAAATCTACCAAGAAGAGATAACTAGTGGAAGCTTGTGTTCTGCCTTGGGGATGGTATTCCCCATGTTTGTTAAGGCCTAGGAGTGTGCCTGTAAATCGGTAACCAGAGGGATTTCAGTGGAGTTGTGATAATCAGGTTATAGTTGAGGCTAATAAACCAGTTAGTACTTACTCATAGAGTTGATAAACACTAGAGTGATGGCTTGCCTTGGGGTTGAGAAACCATTGGGATACTAGTTGGGATTGATAAATTATTTAATAGGACGAGACACATAGGAATTAGTTGAAAGGTATGATAAACCCCCGAGTGGCTATCCTTGGGGATAATAAACCACTCAAGTACTTTCTCAGTAAGATTATAATTATTCTATAAGTGGACCCTTTACTCTTATGGTAACTAATCCAGTTGATAAACCTCCCTTTATACATATATAGTCCTTCTCCTAAAATTTGAGTTGTAACTCTTTGACCCTTGAATGAACCCCTATGAGTTTCTAGTGAGTTGGCTCAATTTTGGCTCAGTTGACATGATAACCAAATCAGTAGCATGAGGTAGGGTTCCTAATCAAAGAAATTTGGAGTAGATCAGGTGCTAAAGGTCACCACTCATGGCATCTAAACTGAGTTCACTGCTGAATGATCATATGTCACCAGCGACAAAGAAGGCATAATGGTGCTACTTGAAATAGTTCATCACTGAGAAAGGGATGTGTGTTGCATAGAAGAATTGTATAGAAGAATACCGTCTAAGAAGTTCCATGCACTAAAGTAAACAACCAAAAAATGGGAGATTGATCACTGTGGTGTCAACTTTGAACTTCACTCAATTGTTGATTATGAAATTATTCTGGAATCAGATGGATAAAGGTGAGGTCAAAAATGGATCATGGTAGTGAACTATGGGGATTCGTGAGTTGTTCTCTCTAGGGGTGACAAAGTGATTCCATTATCCATCGATCACAAGCCAGATTGTTTTGGCGAGATGGAATGCATCGAGTCTCTGGAATGGAAACCACATCTTGTGTGATTATTTCCATGTCCTAGTCCATAAGAGATAATTATCTGAAGCCATAGTAATTACAGACTTGGAGTTGAGCTTCACAATGAGGACAGAGGAAAACGATTTCCTATTTATGGTAAGTGATGGCCTTTGGGATGTGATCTCCAACCAATTAACATACAGGGTTTCTAGGAAATGCCTCATAACTAACAACAAACGAGAAGGATAAAAGTGACAATTCATCTTATGCTTTCGTATATTCTTTGATTTCCAATATTCTAAAGTATCTCAACCTGAAAAAGTTCGAGGGGGTTTTGGCTCCATCACTGGCCACAACACCCAAGACTAACAATACCACGAGCCCATCAAAAGGTTTCTTGTTTTATAACAATGGTGTTAATCCAGCTAGAGCCAGTGAGAACACCTAGAATATCTTGGTTTTGATGAAAGAGACCTTCAATGTAGCTAGGAGCAAGCACTTTATGTTTGGTGTACCTGAACTCAAAGGCATTAAGATTCACCTTGAAAAAATTTTCAATGAGATTTGACGAGTTAACTCAGTTTCAAGCACTCTCCACCCTCTATTTCTTTTATTAGGAGGGAGAATCCACTTGCTTATTCTTTGGGATTTTGGTCTTCTCTAGTGGTTGTTATATTTCTTAGCTTCCACTTGTATGCAACTACTGTTAGGAATATATTATTGTGTGAAGTAAGGAGTCATTGTATACCATATTTCTATCCAAACTCTAGTAGCATATATTTGAGGATCCTTTATGCTATGACCATGTCTCACCATTTGAATTATGGACTTATGGCTCTACGAGAGATAGGGAAATATTTCAAACCTAATTGGGTGGAGGAATTATGCCACCTGCAACAAGATCTCCTCCAATTGCAAATTTTTCATAACTAAATAGTTTCAAATCTAATTATGGCAATGGATCTACTCATGGAAAATGGATTCCATATGTGACACACTGAGGACAAGCTAGCCTCTCCCTATCAGCAAGTTGTTGATCTTCAAGCCTCCTTAAGCCAATTTCAAATTGGTGCCTCCTCCTCTAAGGTCTCGGTCAGTCCTGCATTCACCGTTCTTCTAAATTTAAATGTTATGGTACCTCCTATGGAGGATATATTCCTAGTTAAAAAATATCTCTCCATTTTCAAAGTATAACTGGAATGAGGTACAGGTGTATACAAATTTTGACTATTTTCAGGAGATTATATGTAACTAGTTATGTTTTTTTATAAGGTAGTATGTAGATGTTGGATTTTAATTAGCTCTTGGATAATATACCTCTAAAGACACTAGAAGCATGACCTTTCATTTTTATAACTTTTGTTGTATGACTATGTGTCCAAATAAAAGATACACACATACACACACACATAGGCATAGCCAAACTAATAAATGAAATGACCCTTTTATGGCACTTTTTCTCATCAATTTTTCCAAAAATCCTATAGAAATTTTTAAGAATTATAAGTTATTATAAGTTTATTTTCACATAAAGTATTTGGCAATTATTTTTGTTACTACATTTTTGGTTAATGACTTTTGTTACAAGACTTTTAACACCTAGGCTTATGAGAGAAGCATGTTGAGATTAAAAGAAAAAGAAAATATTTAATTACTCATGAATATATTATATCTATGTATGTATGAAATTGTTCATGTGGATAGTTATATAGATGTGACTGGAAAACTCAAAACGGGAGACCCTAGACGAAGTTTTCTAACTACCAGACATTTAAGAAGTTATGATTCTTGGTTTGCTCTCCTTGGAGATAAAAGGATCTTAGTGGAGATGAAGGGGGTTCTTACTTTTTCCCAAATTTTCTTTGAGAAGAGAAGGAGGAGAGAATATCTAACCAGGAAAGTGTAGTTGTATGTTATAGGTGGAGGAAATTTCGGGAGCTGGGGCTGGACCTAGTGGAATACTCCATACAGAAAAAATTCGACCTGGACCTGGAAGGGGGTCTTTTGGTCAGCAGGTTGACCCAAACTGGGAACTACTATGGTAGCTGGAAATCTCATGGGGAGGCTCGTACTTGATTTCCTATCTCATTGGAAGGGTGGAGGGCGTTCTTCCGATTGATTTTTTTGGATTGTCTGTCAAGAAAATAAGTATTTTATTTATGTTGGATGATATAATAATTTATGTGTTTGTACAATTGTCTATTTGTGTTTTGAAATATCCTTAGTAGTTCATCAGTTTCATGATGGAATTTAATATAGAGGTAGAACATTTATTACAGAACAGGGAATAAAGAACCCCTATAGTTGTAAAATGTAGATTTCCATATAACATAGGTATTAACTTCTGAAGAAAGGTAGAATAGGTCTGATTATAGGATCAGGGGGGGGGGAAATAGGCCACTATCAGTATCTATTAGTCTAGCCTCCAAAAGTGAATTGAAGGTCGGACGGTCCGATATTGTAGAGACAAGGAAACCTAACTTACTAGCTTCCAATGAAATTCAAATTTAAGGAAAGTTAGTCCAGGTTCCTCAACTAATTTAACAGTGGGCAAGACAATTTTATTAACCTTCAAGGAACCCTAGAGGACTAATCAAGAATTATTCATAAGTTAACAAGAAATTGAAAATAACTAATGAACAATGAAACTGTGCTGGAATACGAAGAAAATAATATCCAGAACGTGGAGAAGTAACTAACCATATTTCAATACAAAAAATAAGATCCAAAACATACAAAAGTATATAACTATATTTCAGTACAACAAATAAGACCAGAATATGTTGAAGAGTGCAACCATATCTTTGAATAGAATAACCTTAAGACAATTCAACAGTGTAATTATTGAGTAACATTTTGTGGAGTAAAATTATATTTGTATTTAAAAATACAAACCTAATGCTAATCTTTCCTATTGCGGAAATAAGGAAACACCTTTTCTTGCATAAACTTTCAACCCATAATTAAAATTTGCTAAGGAATGTCTATTACAGAAATAGCAATGACCAAGCTTGGTCTTCATCCAAAGGACTACTCGGAAAGAAAGCGGTTATACATCTATAGGGAATTTATTCACAAAATGGCAGTCTGACTCAAGTAGTGGGTCGTGAAATACCAAACCAGCCTCATCACTTCTCGAAAAAATTCACAATTAGAATGAACCGACAGGCCCCTTGTTAGGTAACTTTGTAGGATTCAACAGGTTATAAAACCCTTAAACCTTATGAAATAAAATATGATAACAAATCCCTAACATAGAAGTGTGTATTGGAGCCAAAAAATAAGGCAGAGGCAACATACTTTTAAGTTGTTGTGTCGAACCCTAATGGGTTTTCCAAGAGAACCTAGTAAGAAGGAACCAACAGTTAAAACCTTTTCCTTCGGAAAGAGTCATGTTTTGAAATAGATTGAACCACTAGGGTATTAGGAAGCCATACGTGTAGACAACCCATAAGCCAGTGGAGAACCTGTCAAATATATATATCTATATAAAATAGGAAAACCTCAACAGATTAAAAGGGAAAATTTTATGGCGTGGTGTGGCATCAGACCCAGCCAAAACCTATGGACGAGGACAAATCCCCTCTCAGTCTCACCATTAAACAAGGTTAAAATGAAAAGATACAGGCTTCCATGGATACTACTAACCACCTGTAAAAGATAATGTTCAATTCCATAGCTAACCTACAATTATTCATGGGAACATGTCAAGAGTGTGAAAACAAAAATCAGAGACAAAAAAAAAATAAGATTTATCAATCTCCGGCAGTAAATAAGACACAAAACCTTATCTGAGATTAGTAATTAAGCATGTGGCACCAGATGCGATATTTATGTATGCATTAAGGTGGATGAACAAAACATGTTGCAGAGCGGCACCATCTTCAAGAGCAACGAAAAAATGAAACTCTAGCAAGGGTTTGGGAAGGGGTAATACCCTAACCATTTCTCCAGTCATAAGAGTTGTCAGATCACTTGCAAATTGATGGTGCAGAGATCCCCCAAGTGTCCATCTCTCGAGTGACCAGGAGATGATCAAGAAGATTAGAATTGATCTTGTCGTATAAAATAATATTCCTGAATTAACAAAGGTCACTACTTAATAACTAGAGGCTAGACTTAATAATAGTGATAAACCTTAGGGTAAGCACAAAGTGTTGTTTCCTCTCTAGCATGTGAAGGTGAATGGCCTAGCGGGGTAAATAAATTACTTATGACTTAGATACATTGTGAAGCGGAATGGTTTAATTTTCTATATGACCATGTGAACTTTCATTAAACCTCCAAACTTTGCTGTAAGGTTACCAAATTAATTCCAAAAGTGATATTGTGCTTGCGATGATGTAATGGGTATGGTATTATTTTGTTCCATGTGTTGTTCTTTAATTTGATTTTTTTTTAACTTGAGTATTGAGGGGTGTTACAGTTGTGTCAAAGCCTAGGGTACAAAGCTAAGGCCTAAATGGAAAACTAAGAATTAACAGAAGTGTTATTGTTACACAAAGGTAGCAGACCATCATGAGAAGAGGAGCAGGAGTCACTCCACTGAGGTGATCAACAGGAGGAGTTGGGTCCAGTTGGGCGAAAATACTCCTAATATGACGAACTTCTAATGGAGAAAATCCGAAATCTATGAGACAAAATGACAAATCTAAGAGTTGATAATGAAAGACTGAGGCTAAAACAAGAAAGAATTATGAAGAGCCTATCACATAGGCAGAATCAAAGACATCTGAATCACAGTTCAGAGAACAGAAATAGGGTTGAAATGCAGCGTCAGGGGGAGGAACTTCTAAAGTTGGAGGAGGTCAAATTGAAAATGAAGAAGAATCTGAAAATGCCTGGGGGGGCAGGTAAAAGAAAAGTAGAAAATTGAGTTCCAAGGGGAATTTAAAAAAAATCAAATCTCCATCATTCAATGGAGAGAAGGAAGAGGTCGCTGAAACATGGTTAATTAACATGAATAAATATTTTCATATATACAATTATGATGATAATATTAAGGCCAAATTAGCAATTTATCAACTACAAGGTAAACCTACACCATTGTGAGAAGAAATTAAAACAATACGAGGAATTGATGAACAAGAAATGACGTGGGACAAATTTTGAAAACATTTTAAAGAAAAATATTTAACAAAACATTTTTATGATGAAAAAGAAAAATAATTCCATGATTTGAGGTTGGGACAATAGACGACACACGAAGTTATCATGAAAATTACTTCTCTGCTAAGATGCGTTCCTTATATCCGAGAGGAGAAGGCCAAAGTGCAGTGTTTTACCAACAACCTACCAATGTTCATGAAGTAGAAGTTAGAATTTGACAATATGAAGACCATGGATGAGACAATTTAGAAGGCTCGAATATGCTACCAACAGATGAAGAAAAAAGGGGAATCGAGCAAAGGGTGACCAAATAGGAAAGTACAGAAAAAATTACAAAATTTTAGGAATGCCACATTTGTCAAAAACAAGGGAATACACTTAAAACAAATGAACATACCACTTGGAAAGAATCAGTAGAAGAATTGAAATTTGAATGAGAATAGACACATGGAAGACTCAATCAAGTTGGACTTAAATTAGCCATCAAAGCCTCCTCTACAATGTTGGGGCTATTGGGAGCCGCACTATTATAAAAATTGCCCTCACCGTACTAGAGTGGAACCAATTGCTAATCTCTAGGAAGATTCTACGGTCAGGGAAGTGGCAAGGAATATTTTGCAAATCGATGTTGTTTTGGAGGATCACTAAGTTGAGTATCAACCAATGATGATGGAGTTTGAAGGTAGATTGGCTAATAAGCTTATCTCTATTTTAGTACACCCCGATGCCAGTTTGAGCTACATTAATCCTAAGGTTGTTGAGTTATGTCATTTTCAAAGTATTAAATTTAAAAATCATTGGTTAGTGCAATTGACTACTAGGGAAAAGTGAAGGGTGGTTGCCAAAATAGAGAATTGTCTTGTGGAAATTGAAGGACAATAAGTTAATGTAACCTTAAATGTAATACCCCTGGGATCTTATGAACATGTTTCAAATTTTTTTATGTGTTAAGGTGGATGAATAGAACATGTTGCAAAGCGGCACCATCTTTCGTAGCGGCGGCAGATTGAAACTCTATCAAGGGTTTGGGAGGGGGTAATACCATAATTGTTTCTCCAGTCACAAGAGTTGTCTTATCACTTGCAAATCGACGATGTAGAGAGCCCCCAAGTGTCCATCGCTCGAGCAGCCAGGAGACATTTGAGAAGCTTCAAATTGATCTTGTCATATAGCATAATATTCCTTAATTAACAAAGGTCACTACTTAATAGCTAGAGGCTAGACTTAATAATAATGATAAACCTTATGGTAAGCACATCGTGTTGTTTCCCCTCAAACATGTGAAGGTGAATGGCTTAGTGGGGTAAAAAAATTAATTATGACTTAGATACAATGTGAAGTGGGTTGGTTTAATACCATGTTTTCAATATGACCATGTGAACTTTCATTAAACCTCCAAACTTGTAATAGGTATGGCATTATTTAGTTCCATGCATTGTTCTTTAATTTGATATTTTCTTTAACTTGAGTATGGAGGGGTGTTACATTTATGTTATTTAATCTACATAGTTCTAGTGCCTCATGGATTTTTTAGGATGTTGAATCCTAAAAGTGCATTTTAAACAATAAGAAAGCACAATTTTGCTCAAATTGTATTATACAATTTCTATAAAAAATTGTTTCATTTGTTAGCTAGACTATATATATATATATATATATATATATATATATATTTATATATATATATATATATATATATGTATATGTATAATGTATATGTATATGTATATGTATATGTATATGTATTATTACATATACATATACATATACATATACAATACATATGTTAATAGTATATGTATATGTATATGTATATTATATGTATATACATATACATTATACATATACATATACATATATATATATATATATAATAAGTCTAATTTAGAGATGAAATATGTGTTTTCACAGAATCCAGCTATATAATTTCAAACAAAAATATTGTTTTTTGTTGTTTAAAATACATTTTTTGAATGCATTAATAGATTTAGCACCCTCAAAAGCCCTTGACACATCTACACATTAAACAATATAAACTCAAGTTTTCAAAACTTTCAGTGAAATTTAATTAAAATTAACCATAAAAAAATCTAATGAAAA
>APFE030985051.1:0-20148 GCA_000404065.3 Pinus taeda
TTAATAACTTCCGCATACAATAAGATAATATTCACGAAAAAAATTAATATTAATCATGTTCATGTAACAATATCAATTATGTAACGTTTCACATTAATACACCATTAATTCATAAACCCATTATAACGTAAGTCACTTTCATATAAACATAAGTAAACGAGGAAAACATAGGAATTGTTGGAATAATATCTTTATTTATGCTTCAGTTCTCCTTACAGACTCAAGACTACCCTCTGCACCCAGCTGCATGGGTTTGTGCACTCAGATGGAAACTCTTCTCTAGGCCTCTATGCACTCAGTTGCAGAGCCTCTCTTCTACTTTAAAACTTCTTCACACTTACCCTTACTGGCCCATTACATTTGTCTTCATCACCCTACCATGCCTAAGACTCTCTAAGACTCTCTTATTTATATAATCCCATGGTCTATGGTCCATGGGTGGATATTCGAAAGCCAACTTAACTTACATAAAATAAGGGTAAAACGCTTTATGACACTTTAACTATATATGTGCTCTGTGACCACAACTTTTAGAGACTTTACATTTTATACAACAAAACTTGGTCTTTGGCCCCAAAATTAACCCTAGCGGACCCTATCCCAATAAGAACCTTGACTATAACCTTCAGCTTCTTCTTTCTTGCAACTTTTTAATCTCTTCAAAAACCCTAGGATAGTACATGAGAGAAAAACATGATCAACTACCTCTTCCATCTTCTTCGCTTTTCTTCACCTTTCATCCTTGGCAACTTGGCTTGATAATGGGACTTCCTTTTACCCCAAAACTCAATTATTTATGATAACTATAACTTCATGAATTCTGTTATAGTAGATGAAATTATGTCATTCTTGCACATGTGAATAGGTTGAGCCAAAAACATAGCCCAATTTTTTTTTATCTTTATCCTCTTCTTACCTAATTATTTCAGTTTCCTCTTATTAGTTTATTTTCTTCTTGATGATAGATGATTCCCTATCCATAGTCTAAACTTATAAATATTTTTTGCCAAAAACTCTGTCCTCAACAGATGCCTTTTCTTCCTCACTTGTCCTTCTATTTTCTTCTGTAATTTAAATTTCTTAGTTTTGTTTCTTGAGTGTAAAACATACCCTACCAAATGAGGTCAAGCTCTACTTTTATAGTCTTCATGTCACTACCTTTTGAGCCAAATTATCATTGTCATGAGGCTGAATTGTAGCTTCAGTTTTGACTTGCTCTTGGAGGATCATTTGAATCTATTTCACTCAAACAAATTACTCTATGCGATATGTAACATGCCAAAATGGGTTTTCAATACATGAAATTTTCTCAATGACCTATCTGAAGAGCTCATAATGGGAGCCTGACCTACACAATAAAATTCATTGAGCATGAAACCCATAGGTGAAGCATAAAATCTAATACTAATATATATATAATATATATATATATGTTAATGTATATGATATTGTATCTGTTATTTTATATGTAATATGTATATCGTATATGTATATGTATGTATTATGTCTTGTATACATTACAATATACATATACATATACATTATTACGATATACCTTACTATAATATACATATACATATACATTACATTATAATAATTTACATGGTTATTTAAAATCATGATTACATATGTCATTATGAAGACCAAAACTAGTGACATATTTCAACACTCCCTCTTAATTAGGGAGGTATTCATAATCCATACAAGGTAATTAGACATTCTCAATATCAAGAATTCTCATAAGAAGAGTTGGATTAATAACCCATATTTTTATCATCATATAATCCAGAATTGCCACATAGCAAGGCCTTAACTAATTGCTCTATCCCTCCATAGGACTACAGAACAATGATGGCAAGACTAATCATTTATAGACACCCCTCATTATTGTCTCTCTTGGAGCATACCCCACCTGGGTTCTCTCAGAATATGTTCCACCAGGACTACTCTTATCTTGGATTTCGAGTCTTAAAATAATATTGTTCCTTCACAATTACTCTTATCTTATATTCCCTAGCACATCCTCAAAGATTATTGGATTCTAGATGCTTACCAAATCCTCCATTCTTTCTTCCCAAGTGAGAAAAAGAATGATGTGTCTATCTATCCCTCTCAATTAGGGTGGATATTCCGATTCTAATGAAGAAATTCTACCCATTCCTATAAAAGAAATGTACCCAATCTCCCTCTTAACCAAGGAATTTCCCAAGTTCCCTCTTCACTAGGGATTTTCTTCCAACAACTCTCTAGGGTGAGATCATGGGACAACAAGCTGCTTATAGGACTTTCTCTTTCATTATCATGAATTTAGTCGTTGTTATGGAACCTACATCTTCTTGGGACATCTTCATAGGTAACATACCATCCATTAAATTCATCCATGAATTATGTTAGTCATTTAATCTGTCTTTCATCAGAAAGTGATTCATTAGTCAATATTTGGCCATCCTTCATTCCTTGCTACCTACTTCATGTCTCGATTTCCTTCAAGGTATTTCATCCTACGACATGAATATCAGTTGTAGATAACTTCTACTATCATTCTTCTTGTAGCCCTACATAAGCCCATCCAACTATTGTTCAAACATAGAAAATGAACATTAAATAAAAATTACCTTTGTAACGGTCTTTCATCATGATCTCTCTGTGTTTGCATCAACATCGTGCATATATATTGACACATCTCAAAAAAGATATACAATGTCCAAGGTCTCCTTCTTTTTTATACTTCATTAGGATATCCATTTCTTTTCCATGGAGATATCATAGTTAAATCATTTTAATTCTTGGATGGTTATTTCCTTCTCCATAGTTTCATTATAAATGATATATTTCTTTCTCTTTATTCGCATATTACTTTCTAGGAAATCCAAATCATAGTTCCTTGACTTTTTCAACCACCTCATATTACCTATGATGACATACTAAGTTGATTTCATCTAGTTAACATGTGACCCATACCTTTATGCATCCTTTTAATGAAAGCGATTATCTTCCCTTGTTCATGCTCGTGAGGTAGAGTATGGGTTCTTGGTATCAATTATATAATGAACTGACTTGACTCATTGAACATATGCATACATACCTCTTTTCTTCTTCTGATCATCTATAATTCCTTCAGTAGCTTCTTGTCCTTTATTGAGAGTAGTTCAATCATATTTGACATGCTACATTCCCTTATCATCACACCATCATTCATCCAAATAGTGAATCCCATTCAAGGTGGTATTCTTAGCGAAACACTTGCTTCTTCAAAGAGATTAACCTTCTAATGAAGATTCCTATGAAGGATTTTGAACATCCTTACCCTATAAATGCTCCTTTCTAATAACATACGATGGGATCTATACTAAATGACTTGCTTATATCGAGGTTACCAAGAGCTACATTGTCCTATGATGACTACTACTGGTATGTATACTTTTACTTAAGCTATGACATGAGCACTTTCTCACCATGATGCCTTCTTAATAAGATGGATTCTATTATTCTTCAATCATGGTAGAGGTCTTTCATCTTTTATCTTTCTTATTTTCCATCTATATCCTGAATAATCTCTAAGGGTCCATATAATTCCCTTCTTTCATCATGCCTTTCAAAGGATCAACCCATGCATATTTTAATTCTTGTACCTGTAATATTGATAAACAAGTACTTCAAGCAAAATATGATACTAAAGCATGATGTCAAGTTAATTTTCTAGGGTTTTATGCAATCAAAAGTTCATTTGAGGGTTTCTTAAGTTCAAACTCTAGAGAATACTCTTTTCCCTTTACGTCATTCCAAAGTTTATCCCATGCCCTAGAAAATCTAACAAACCCTAAATATCATAGGGAACAAATACCTTAACATTAGGGTTTGTAAGTACTAAGGTTTGCTTTAAATAGAAACCCATAACTTCAACCCTATTCCATCTTATGATGGACCCTTGAAAATAAAAAGTGTCATACATACCTCATGGATACCTACCTATAGTGCTTAATATTTTGGTTGCCATGGTTCTTCACAACGGTATTGTACTTGTCATTAATTATTTTCCATTTTCATCATCTTCTTTTAATAACTCTTTAGAGATATTTCCATTCTTCTAATGTGACCCACTTCTTCGCTTTTTCCTTCAAGGTATAGTATGACTTCTATGCAATTTCTTCGCCACAAAATTTCATAGTAGAGATTCTTCTACCTATGGATTCTTAGTTCCATCATTTACCAAAGTGTATAGATGATTATTAGGGCAATCTGATTGGAATTTTAGCCTTCTTGATTGATAAATGCACTTGACTAATTTGAATTTGCACTCTTAATGCCACATAGGGGTTTGAATTTTCACATAGAGGTTTGAATTTTCACTCAGTTGTGATTTTTATATATGCAGTGAAACAATTTTTGTTGTTAGAATTTTGTTTCGAGGTGTTGTGAGCTATTGAAGCTTTAATTGTCTATTTGTAGGTTCTGTGAGACCCATGGATTTGTTCAGTTACATTCTCTACACTTTGAAGATGAACCTATTGGTCCATGTTATATGTGTTCATCTATGGGTGCCTTTATTAGAAATGTTCATCCACAATGTGAGCCCCAACTAAATTTGTGAAGAAGGAAAAATAATAACCTTCTTCCAATCTCGGGCTTATGCCCTAATTAGAAGAATAGGTGGTGCTCTTGAAGGAAAAGGGCTTAATGGGAAGGTTCATGGGTTTATGACTAAATTTTTAAGATTTTGAATATTGGGTCGTTGACAATTGGGAAAATAATGAATCACAAAGAATTTTCTATGTTGGAAATGGGTATTATGTATTTCTCTTTGAAATTTTGGAAGATATAGAGTGAGTAAGATCCCTAGTTCATGGGCACAAAAGGCTTGTTTCTCACTCATCGGTCTCTAGAATTTAATTCTATTATGGGAATCTCATCCACATTTATGTTGATCTTATTTCCATTTATCCCTCTCATTTGTTGAGGTGAAGGCGTCTTTAAGGAAATTGGAGGTAAAATGGGAAGATTTACATCCTATGATTTGGATCACGGGCACAATTATTTGTGTCCCTAAATATGTTTGGGAATGGCTTTTGTCAAAAGGCCTCCCTAGAAAAATTAGCTAAATCTAAATGGTTTGTCTCATCTCCAAGTCATGGACTACAAATATTTTAATCTCAACCTTTAACCTAGTGTAACTATTTCATATCACCTGGACTAGAAGTTAGCCCTTCCAATTGAGAGGGCTCTCTCAAAAGACACTTATCAAATTTACTTGAAACAATTCAAACAACAGATGACTAACTGTGATCTCTTTTTGTGGTTTTGTAGGTGAAGAAAAATGTGATGAATGCCACCATTGGGCATGGAGTCAAATTAAAACAAATTAGGACCAAAAAAATGTGTTTGATGTAAGCTGAGAAATCTATAGCTTTGAAACTGATATCAAATTAACATCCACAACCATACATAGTAAATGAACGAAATTGGAGCAGTTTGACAAGATTTCGAAGTAATCAAGATACTCTGTAAAGATGGAAACAACATGATAAAAACACATGAAAGCCATGGCATGAATCTTAGGTACAAAAATAGAGTTGCTACAAATTTTCTATTAAAAAGGATCAAAAGTTTACGTAAGGTTAGTACTTCACATTATCCATCAAACCTTCTCAAAGCTGAAAAGCTACTTATTTATAGAGAAAAGATCTATTTACGTTATCCTGCCACTTGGGCCAAATTTGATCCACTATTTAAGAGGCCTATTCTTATTTTTATTCTAACTAACAAAGTCCTCATAGGGAATTTATGTTTCTACATAGTTAGAATTCAACTAGGACTCTACTAGCTTTAAAACTATAACAACTTTCTATTGATGAAGATAACTGAGCCCAAATTGATGATAGATTTATTGGACTGTCATTACAACTTTGACATGTTCATAGATATTAATTAAATTTCTTTTTTGCTTACTATCTTAATGAGCTCGCTATTATGCTAATGTGGATATTTGCTGACTTAGCATGCTGAAAAATAGGAGTTCAACATGATGAAGTGGACACCCTTTATGATCTGTAATCCATCTAGAGATTGGATGTCTAAAATTGAAATCTTCAAATAGACAAAAAGATAGAGTTTTTATGATTTCGTAGCAAAAAACAAAGTTTTCATCTGTTTTGTAGCAAACTTTGGTAGCAACCTCAAAAAACACCCTTATGCTACCTCTTTTCTCTCTCTTCTAGTTCTGAGGTATTATTTGATGTTCATAATCTAAGCATAGGCCTTTAGAGCTATCTTTGCTAAAGTTTATACCAGCCTTAACCTCCATGGAAAGCTATAGTAGTTTCATAGAAAATTCTGAGCTTCATTATGGGAAGTTGCTATGAAAGTTCCAAAATTTAGTTTTTCTAGTTTTCATGATTATTAATTCCTCCTTATGACTCCTAATATCATGTTGAATATATATACCTTTGAGTTGACTTATTTAGGTAAAGTGAATGCAAAATCGAAAACTTTACCATATAATGGAGTAGAACTTCAACAATAATATTGAGGATTCTCTTTTTGAGTTCAATGTGGATGATTTCAATTTGAGTTTCTAGTACTGTGACTTGTCCTCGTAAGAATTTTCTATCTTCTTGTAACCAATTATTCCCTTTATACATATCCTCCAGCATTCTATGCAAAGGCAGAGTCCTTATCATCTTTTTAGATTTGTCTGCAATTTCATCATAAAAATCTATTTGTTATAACACTTCATTTTAGTATTCATAAAACTCATGGTTTGATCTAGGTGGATATTGTTGGCCACCTGCCAATTCCACTTGGACCCCCACCATTGCTTCTTTTAGTTTTTCAGTTTCTTTAATTGTAGCACAGTTTACAATTTTTAGCAGTTCTTTGGGTCCTAGACTTTGAGAGCTATTTTTAGGCCCTAAACGACATTTTTTTTGGAAATCTACCACCAGCAATTTTTTGTCTAAAATCATCTTTTCCGTCATATTCCTCGGAGAGATATTTCCAATGGGCTATCATACACGTCAAACAGAGATAATATGACCAAGTCACAACCTTCGGAAGTTGGTTGTCCAACTCACCCCAAAGGGAATCATAAACTCTCATTGTTACATCTCCTCACGTTAGGGTTTTGGTTGTTTAGGGTTTGCTCGTATTGTTCAATAATAGAAAAGCCCTTGAGCCTCATTGTAGTTCAGTTCAGAGGAATGTAGCTACCACATTGCTTCTCAGATATAAGCTACCATCACCCTAGATGGTGTATTTCCATTTCTATTTTTAAGCATATTTTTGTATTCTACATTAATGAAATGAAGTATTATTTCCACTGCATCTCTGTGTTTATGGTTATCTCTGTAATTTTTTGCGTTCCTATTTAAATCCAAATCAGTGGTATCAGAGTGGTCTACCTTTTTTTCTCTATTTTTCTTTGCATGTCCCCAACGAGGTTAGGATATAAAGAGTTAGGGCTTGAACTCGTCAAACCTTTGCAAGACCAACCTTGCAAATCCTGATCACCTCCCATGGTAGATGAAAATAAAGACAAGGGGGCAGGAGATCCTATCAAAATCCTGCTCGAAAAATCCCTCAAGCGACAAAGGAAAGCGATGATGGAAAACTTTTCCCAGATCCTTTAGTGACTACCAAGGGGTGACGCATCGGCTTCCAACAACTACTCTAGAAATGTCACACCGTTTAAGGTACATGTTAATATTGAAATCCTCGATGCAGATGCTATCGATAAATGGTTAAATCTACTAGAGGGTTAGTTTTCTGTTTACGTTTTTTCTAGTCGGGAAAAGATTATTTTTTTTCTTCTCAAAATAGCCCCACACATCAAGGACTGGTGGGAAACCTACTGCGAACAGAAGGATGAAAGTACAAGCTCACTATTTTTAGCTGAACCCACTTGGAATTCACTTTGAGATGTCATCAAGGTGTAGTACTACCTTGTCGAAAGCTATGAGGATCAATACATAAAGTGGACCACGTTGTGGCGAGGAAGGAACCAAGACATGCAAGAGTTTACCAATATTTTCGTGCAAATAAATAATTTTTTGAAACCAACCATTAAAAATTAGTTTGTTTATTTACCTATTTCCATAAATAGTAATTATAAAAAGAAAATAAAAAAAAATGTTTTATTTTTTATTTATTTATTATTTATTATATTAAATATTATATATTAATAATTAAATAATTTTTATAAACAAATATAACTTACCTTTTTTAAAAACTAACCACTTAAGAATTAATTAATCTTAACTTTTACCTTAACAACTATATGATATATATATATTATATATATATATATAATATATTTTATTAGTATAATTTAATAAATGAATATATTACCGTTTTTGAACTTACCATTTAAAATTATTTCTATCCTAACAACCTAATATTATATTTAATTAAAAATTATATATTATATATATATATATATATATATATATATATATATAGTATATATATATTATAAAGTTAATATTGTATATAACTAAAATGAATCATTTTTTAAAACTAACCATTAGTTTATTTTATTTATTTTATATTTTATCGTATTTAAAATTACTTCCATAAAAGAAGACAATAAAAATATAATATTTTAATAACCATTAGAATTATTTATTATTAACCAACCCTAATGTTATTATTTAATTTAAATAAATAAATAATTTACTTTTGATACTATTCACTTATTTATTTATCTTACCTAATTTAACTTATTTCCGTAAATAGAATAATTATATTAAATAATATTAATATTAAAAATAATAATAACATTAAAATAATAATAATAATAAATTAATAAATATAAATTTGACCTGGGTCCTATAGTCAAAATTAGCCGTTGTTCAAATTTATCTGTTGGAGTCTCTACTCAGACTATTTAACATGCTAAGTTGGATCTATTTCTTCAACCTGTCCTGACGATGAACCACACTAGTTGGTTCGAAACGCGTCGACAAAGGTCTTTCTATATGTGATTGACGCCGAAACATTTCTTATAACAAAGTTGGGTGTCAAGGATTCAGAGCAGCATTTGGTACTCAAATACTACGACTACTTGCACAAGTACATCCAGGAAGAAATATAATTCCTGAAAATCTCCTCACTAAGCATGACATACACATATGCCATCAAGGTCGAGAAAAATTTAAACAGAAGAAGCGAGACTTTGGATCTGGAAATCTGAAGCAAGGGAAAGCTGCCCCCAAATTGTAGAACAAAGGACAAAGCCAAGGCGGGGTGGCCTAAGACAACCCGCTAAAGCTACAAGCAAAGAAAAATGTTGGGGAAGCCAAAAAAGGACACAGAAAGTGGTGTAAGTTCCATAAGAGCTCCACTCACAACATAAGTGAGTGTCGGGTGAAGCAGTCACTAGTGAACAAGCTACAAGTTCCATAATCAAATGCATGTTTTGACTCTGAGTCGAAACACAACAAGGCGAATGACAAAGGGAAGAATATTATCGATGTGAAGCCCAAGACCACCATTTCAACCAAGAAGATCGAGAGAGAGGAACCCAAATATCTGGAGGAGGATGAGCATCTCTTCCACTCCCATATGTGAGTAAAGGGCTCCTCGATATAGTTCATTGTTGACAACGAGAGTGAAAAGAACCTCATTTCAGCAGAGGTCATGAAGCAGCTAGGCTTACCGACCACAACACATCCACAACTATACACCATTGGGTGGTTTCACCAAGGATGAGATCTTCGCGTGAGCCAGCAATGTCACCTTCCATACAACATCAAGCCCTTCATAGATGAGGTATTGTGTGACATTGATCCCCTTGAAGTTTGTGATGTATTATTAGGACAACAATACTTGTGGAAGTGACATGTTGTGTATGAATCAAGGCCTTGTGTTGTTATTGTTATTTTGGGAAATAAGTTGTATAGGATACCAGAGGTAGCACTGCCTACCACCATCTCTTTGGTTACTGAAAAACAATGTAGTAAGCTCATTTCCAAAACCGGTAAATTTGTTTTCCTGATGATACACCCTCAAGGAAAGAAGAAGACGGTGGCCACGACCTCCAGATATGGCCCCTCCACATGACAACTACAGAGGGACAAGGTTGTGGAGGAGTATGAGGACATCTTCACCTCCTCTACAGGGGTTCCTCTGCAGTGTCAGGTCAAGCACTCCATCAATCTGACCTTAGGTGCACTGCTGCCCAATAGACCAATCTATCGGTGCTTCGTTCTAGAGAACGATAAAATGAAGAGGTAGATTCAAGAGTTGCTGCAGAAAGGTCACATCCATTTGAGTTCATCACCCCGTGGGAGCTCAATCATGTTGGTATAGAATAAGGATGGGACTTGGAGACTCTGTATTGACTATTGGGTGTTGAACAAGATCACTGTCCATAATACGTACCCGATTACATGGATTAATGACCTCCTAGACCAACTAAAGTGGGCGAAATATTTTAGCATTATTGATTTGAAGTCAGAATATCACCATGTACTAATCAAACCCTCCGACATGTGGAAGACTACCTTCAAAGCCAAGGAGGGCCTTTTCGAATGGTTTATTATGCCTTTCAGATTGATGAATGCTCCTGCAACCTTCATGAGGCTAATGGATGACATCTTGTGGCCATTCACCAACTCATTTTAGTGGTATACTTGGATGACTTCTTGATATTTAGCTAGAGTTGGGAAGAGCACCTCCACCACATCTCAGAGGTTCTCCAAACACTGCAACAACACAAGTTATGTGCCCATTTGGAGAAATGCACTTTTGGCATGACCCAGGTTAAGTATCTTGGATACATTATTGATGAACAAGGGGTGCATGTGGATCTAGCCAAGATCGAATTAATTCGGGATTGACCATCTCCAACCACTCTGATAGAGCTCCGCAGCTTCCTAGCTCTTGCCAACTTTTACCATAGGTTCATGTTGGGATTTTCTCATATCACTTGGCCCTTGAGTCAAGTCACCAAGGGAGGATCGAAAGCCAAATTCTTTCGGTCTGAATCTCAACAGAAGGCATTCACGGAGTTGAAAGATCACCTCTGCTCGACACTAGTGCTCGCATTACCAAAACTTGTAACAACGATTTGAGGTTGAGACAGATGCCTTTGACTATGCTATTGGGGCAGTTCTTACTCAACATGGGCATCTAGTGGCATATCATAGTAAGACACTTTCAGACACAATCCGAAAGTATCCCACTTATGAAAAAGAGATGTATTCCATTGTGCAGGCCTACCGAAAATGGAAGAATTACATTTTGGGGAAGCAAATGGTCATCCACATAGACCATTGACCCCTACAGTTCATATAGACCCAAAGGAAGTTGTAGAATGATTACCATCAGAAGTGGTCCACATACCTGCAACAATTCAATTTGAATATCAAGTATAAGAAGGGCAGCACCAATAATGTTATAGATTGCCTCAGTCAACCACTCATCATAGCGTTAACCACCGTGCTCAACTCTTGTGGGTATGAGACTTCTGATTAGCCACTTCTGTACAAAGCGACCCAAAATTTGGCCACACATACCAGACACTCTTGGAGGGTTAGTATGTTCCAAATTTTCACCTCTAGGATGCCCTGTTATGCCACCTGGGTGACCTTTTTGTTCCTTCAAGTGAGCGTGCCAAGATGATTTGGGAAGCACACCACAGTCGGGTTGTTGGGCATTTCGGGGTCAAGAAAATGGTGGCAGTAATGCAAAAGTTTTTCTATTGGCCGAATCTTCAACTGGATGTGGGAAAGTACACTAGATCATGCACTGCATGCGCCATTGCCAAACTGACCATCAAGAAGCAAGGCCTCTATACCCCGCTGCCTACCCCTAGTTGACCTTGGGACTCCATATCCATGTATTACATGCTAGGCCTTCCTTCCACTAAGCATGGAAATGGCTGTGTTTTTGTGGTCGTTGACAGGTTCTCAAAGATGGCCATTATGGTGGCCTACAAGAAGAATATCATAGTCGAAGCCACTGCTAAACTCTTCCTTGAACAAGTGTGGGTACACTTTGGGAACCCACAGTCTATCATCTCAGATCGGGACAATAGGTTCTTGATTACATTTTTGTCCAATTTGTGGTCGATGCTGGACACCAAACTCACTAATTCCACAACCTTCAATCCTCAAACTGATGGCTAGACAGAGGTTGTAAACAGTATGATCGTACACATTCTGCACATGTACAACTCAAAGCATCCATGCACATGGGACAAGAGCCTCCCCTATGTTCAACACAGCTACAACTCGGCTCTCTAGAGCTCGACTCGCCAAAGTCCTTTTCAAGTGGGCTTGGGATTCTAGCCACTATGTCCCATTGATGTGGCCATTGCATTTGTAGCTACTTAGGTAGATTCGACTCATGTCTAGTCTGAAACAGATCCAACTTCATTGAGCAAATCCAACGTACTCGCCAGTAGGTCCATGACATTCTCGAGAAATCGAATGCCAAGTACAAGCAGCGACATGATCAACATCAGGTGCGACACAAGTTTCAGGTGGGTGACAATGTTTGGTTGCATTTACGAAAGGAATGCCTTAATGAAGACTATGAGAAACTTAGACCATTTTGATATGGTCCTTACACCATTACCAAGGCTATGGGAGATGATGCATTAGAGCTCAACATTCCCCCATTCCTTTCCCTGCACCGAGTGTTCAATGTGGACTGCCTTTGGCCATACTTCCCACGATTAATAGACACATCTAACATTGCAGAACAACTCACACCCATAGAGTTAAATCGAGATTGCATGGAACAAGTTGCAACTGATCGGATCATGGACACAGAAATCAAGCGCATTCACTAGTAGAATATCTAATTATATCGGGTTGTCAAAGCAGGGTAACTCCTTCACTAGGGCAAATGGCTCACCAAGGATCAAGTTCAGCGGAAGTTTCCTCATCTCATGGAGGAACTCAACGCAATGGGGACCATTGCTTCCTAAGGGGGAAGGAATGATCCAGGTGGATATTGGTGGCAACTTGCCAATTCCACTTGGCCTCCCACCATTGCTTCTATCAATTTTTCAATTTCTTTAATTGTAGCACAATTTACTATGTTTAGCAGTTTTTCGGGTCGTAAACTTCTCGAGCCATTTCGAGGCCCTAAACAATGTTTTTTTGGAAATCTATAGCTACCGAATTTTTTTCTAAAATCAATTTTTTTGTCGTAGTCCTCAGAGAGATCTTTCCAATGGGATATCATCCACATCAAATGGAGATAGTATGACCAAGTCATGACCTAGGGAAGTTGGTTGTCCATCTCACCCCAACGTGGCCCATAAACTCTCGGTGTTACATCCATCCCTGTGTTTATTGTTATCTCTATAATTTGTTGCATTCCTATTTAAATCTCAATCATGGCTCGTCTTGATAACTTCTTTTGTGGCCTCCCTTAACTATTATTGTAGGACCTCTATTTCACTCTTTTCATGAACAACATCCTTGCCTTTCTTTTTCCTTGATGGTTCTATTTTTTCCAATGGTGCTTTAGTTATCCCTTCAACTTGCTGTATTGATCTTGTGATAGGTTTCCTTGGCCTAACAATGAAACCATGTCCTTCTTGAGTAAACTCTAGTTTCTTAGCTCTCTTGTTTTTCTTCTTGGTTTCAATTTGGGTCACTTCTATAGGTTGTTCAACTGGACTTTCTTCAATGTCTATAGCTTATATAATGTCAATCAAGATGCCCTTCTTTGTACTCTGTTCTCTACTCTGCTGGTCATCCTCCTTTTAGTACTTGTGGAAGCTTCAATTACAGGTTGCTTTGCCATTAGTTGCTCCTCTACTCATTTCTTCTCTTTTCTACGGGTTGTGGATTTAGATTTAGGAGTTATCCTACAGGGGGTAGCAACATCTAATTCATACACACTTAAGATTAAAAGGGTAAGCCAATCTCTGTTCCATCTATTTAAATCTTAAACCTCTTGTGCTTTGATAAGACCATGATGAAAAACATAGGTGCCACTTGTATCTCATTTAGCTTGAACCTTCTCACACATTTTTCCTAGAATTCTTAAGAGATAGAAAGGGATATCTAAGGGTTTTTTACCTATGAAGTGGAGCAACAACATGAAGTGGTACTAGTAGACCATATGGGACCTTCCTTCACATGTAAAATACATTTGAATAACCATCAATAACTTCGAATAATTCTCCTTCCGGGAGGTTCTATAGATGCTTGCTATCATACCAATCCATGGATGTTCTTCCTTCAAGAATCGATCATAATTCTGTAGCTAGAACTTCTAGAGTTTAAAACAGGTTTCCCCTTACGTTGGGATTTTAGTAGCATGAGCAATGGTGTCTCCAGAGATTGAAACTTAAGATGCCAACCTTTGTGCTAATCCCTATGAAATTGATGGAAAATTCTTTAGTAATTTTCCCATGAAAACCATGCAATTTTTGGAAAAATCCTAAATGTCCCACATTGACAAATGACTGCACAAAATCTAGTTGTTCTTTAAGAAGTTTCATATATGTGGGTTCATAATGTACTACAACACCTCCTTTGTATTGTTTTCTAGTTGCCATGTTTATCAACAAGTCAGGAGCTTCTTGCGAGCTTCTTCCTCTTCACTTGCAAACCAATTTGTAAAAACGTAGACCTCACTTAGACCATGGCACTTGTTTTGATAGTGCAAATCCTATTGGATGACATGAGTTGTGAACTTTTTGATAGCAAGAGATGATATAAAGGGGAAAATGAGAGGTAAGGGTGAATGAAAAGGAGCTCACGACACACAAATAAAGGTGTATAATGACTCATCACAACTCTGAAAATACTGCCAATGATTTAAAATAAAACCGTTACATAGCAACAGACTTTCGTAGAGGGAAAAGTGTAAGCATGGATCTTTTTGCTACAAAAGTGTCAAGGACTTTTGTAGCGAATTTTGCATTTGCTGAACTCAAGTTGCTGTGAAAGTTTGTAAAACTATCATACAAGTCTATTATGAAATGATAACCTCAAATCAATGGAATTATGCCCTATTATTTTTATGAGGACCCTATGAGAGGTTGCAGATGAACCTAAACACAAAATCCCTATCTATGATGACTAATCAAACTAAAAATGATTTCTAAGAGTTATCATGGATAACACAATCTATGCCATGAGTATGGACACTTTGAAAAAGATTTGTAAAATCTTCAGCTCAAAGCTCCCTCCTCTGAATAATGAGCAAGGATAATGTACACTAGGATTCATTCCCATTAAAAGGAAACATAAGAAGCACTGAAATAAAAAAAAAGACATGTAAGGTTGAATCTAGGAATCTACTAATTTCCACAAATAGGTTTGAAGTATTGAATGTTTTAGAGGAAGAATGTGAGAATATTGAAGCCCAAGGGGATCAACAAATGTAATTCCAAAGGCTCCTCTTGATTAGAATGATGAAGAAGAAACACATCATGACCCTCCAAGGAAAACTCTTGTTGTAGGGAAGCTTCCCCCAAAGGTCTCTCCTACATTAAAAGATGAAGAAAATGATAAGGTGGCTAGGAGGAAGTCTTCCTCTTCTCCCCCATCATATTCAATGTGCATAAAACAAAGCATTCCTCCCAACCCACAATAAGAAGCAAGAAATATCATAGAAGAAAGAACTTTAGTCCTAAATATTGGGGGCCAAGCTATGGGCCATCTTCTAGTAAGCATTCCTCCCAACCCACAATAAGAAGCAAGAAACATCATAGAAGAAAGAACTTTGGTGCTAAATCTTGGGGGCCAAGTGATGGGCCATCCTCTAGTAATTTCTAGAAATGTTTTGGTTGTGCATCTTTTGTGCAAACTATTTGTTAAAGTATGTTCCTTTGCCCAATTTGTTAAAGTATGCTCGTGTGTGGTAGTTCACATAAAAAATGAAATACTTAGTTTTGGAACTTCATCCTAGCTCTTATTGGGAGGAGCTTGGTTTCTTAGTTTTTCTTTCTAAATGTGTCATTAATAAAAGTTGGTCAAAAAGGCTCAGAAGAATGACAATATATTGTAACTAGTTTCTTGAGTAATCGTTGCATCAAGGTGCAAATTTTGATATAAATTCTACTAATTTTTATTAAAAAAATGTTTTGAAACATATTTAATTTTAAAAGTAATTCCATTTACATTAATTCTTTTCATTTACCTTTGAAATAGATTAAAAATCCATATCTAAATTAAAAATAATTTCTTATTCAAACTAGTTAAAATGAAAAACCTTTATCATGGATATAAATCTATACTATCACATGATCTTATAAATCTATACTATTATATGATCTTAACACTGAATTTATTAAACAATTAAAAAAATAAAAAATAATTGAGATGTAATATTTTTAAAAGTTTCAAATTTTCAAAATAAAATAGATTTATAAAAACACATCTACCAGTTCAAAATATTCTAAATTAATAAAAGATAAATATTACAAGTTTTTATTAAATATTAAATAATAAGAAATATTTAATTTTTCCCTTTCAAAATACATCCATATGAATTTAAGAATAAAATATATGGATAAGTATATAAATATTATAATTTTCATATATATAGAAAGATAAAATTTCTTATTTACTTTAAAAATGATCGACTGAGCAAATCTGAAGGAACGTGTTTCATAAACGAGTCGATGTAATATGAAATTTCAAAATTATGTAAAATAAAATAAATTTGGGAGCAATTTTCAAACGTATCCATACTCAACCTCATTTTTATTTATTAAGAAAACTGAAAATAAGCAAATATCATATTAACTATTTATTAAGAAAATTGAAAATAACTAATATCATATTAACCATCTAGGATTGCTTAAAGAAAATCGAATGTAAAAGCTGACTTTTATATTATTTCAATTTTGGAATTGTTTAAAACAAATCAACCCTAGAAAGGCAATTTTTAAAATTATCTACATTGAATTTCAAAACATTTAATGGGCAAAACTAAAACCCAGAGAAATCTATGAGGCGATCCAGACAATGGAGTATTCTCAAATCCAAGTGCCCCAAGTTAGTATATGAAGAATATGGTTATGATGTAAACAAAGAATACGTTCAACCGCACTGTACAGAGTTCATGGCGAGCCTGGGTAATGGAATGGAAGCTCAAATTTTAAATAGAAAAGAACTAGGGAGAATGTTCCATAACGTAATCAAAGAATATAAGATTTTGAACGATTCAAAGATGCAAAGACAAGTCAAGCTCGGCATGTTCTGTATTACCAGTTGTATTATGCTGCCGAGGATCTTCGTTTCTGGCGCTTTTCACAGAAGGTAAAGAGCTTGACCCCAATTCGAGGCCATTTCTGGACCTTTGCACAGAAGATAAAGAGCTGGACACCAATTCGATGTCATTTCTGGCCCTTTTTACAGAAGAAAGAGAACTGGACGAAAATTCTCCGTGAAGATTGGGCCGATAATCTTCGTTTCTGGCCCTTTTCACAGAAGGAAAAGAGCTTGACGGCAATTCGAGGACATTTCTAGGCGTTTGCAGAGAGGATACTGAGCTGGACACCAATTGAATGTCATTTCTGGCCCTTTTTACAATAGATAGAGAACTTGACGAAAATTCTCCGTGAAGATTGGGCCGATAATCTTCGTTTCTGACGCTTTTCACAGAAGGAAAAGAGCTTGACGGCAATTCGAGGCCATTTCTGGGCGTTTTCAGAGACGATACTGAGCTGGACACCAATTCGATGTCATTTCTGGCCCTTTTTACAGTAGATAGAGAACTTGACGAAAATTCTCCGTGAAGATTGGCCGGCGACTGCTCGAAGTGAGGCCGATAATTTGATAGGTCAACTCTCTGCAGCTCAAGCTTGTGAGAAAGTGTGGGGTTGAAAGTCTGCTGCTGCCCTACAACAGGAGGATACTGAAAGCTGTTAGTCGGCGGGCTCTTCAAAATCGGATTCGGTTTGCTTGTAGTGCGCTCATTTCTATGGGCATTGTGATGGCCTCCCAGTGCCTTAGAACTGGAGAACTTTTTCGAGCAATAGCGGCAAGAAAAGACGCGGGCTTTAGGGCACTGAGCAGTGCTTGTGCTCTTCGAAGCAGAAGCCGTTAGCTCTGGTACCTCCTGATGACCTTGCTTGTTTGCACGGGTTTCGCCCGCTAAATATGACGTTGCTGGGTGTTCTTGAAGGCCGAAATTAGTGCAGTGTAGGGTTAGATCCACTCCAAACAATCTGGGTTTATCCTTCTTCTGATCGCCCAGATCCGCTCCAAACAATCTGGGTTTATCCTTCTTCTGATCGCCCAGATCCACTCCAAACAATCTGGGTTTATCCTTCTTCTGATCGCCCTGGGAAGCCATGGATCCTCTGAATGTTTCTATGTATGACCTCTGGACATTCGGTGTCTGCTCTCAGTGCCTCTCAGAGAAGAAAGCTCGCCTACTGTTAAGAGAATATAGGTAAGGTCGACAAATCCGAGCACTGCCCACTCACTCACCGTTTTTATTGTATGGACGGTTTCTCCCGCATGATGTACAGGAGCACCCATGTATATTTATAAAGACGTCCGCAAACACACCAACTAGTGGAGACTTTTAATATGGTCTCTCTCTGGATTTCAAAATCTGAGGAGAACAAAAATTAACCTTAGATCCAGTTCGAGTGTGTTCGTATGGGAATCAAGTCCATTTTTTTTATTATTTGTATTTTATAAGGAGTAATTTCAATTTTTTTATGATTTATTTTGCAATTTGTATTATTTTACTCTTTGAAAAATATTTCAAACCCAAATTCCATGATTAAATTATGAATTATTAAAATATTATTTATTAATTAAAAATAAATTTAAATGATTTTTTTGATTTTTTATGTTTTATATTTTTATTATAAACTGACCAATAACTTAGAAAAACTTTTTTTTATGATTTTAGTTTTGCAAATTTCGATTATCAATCCGTAGAAAAATATGAAAACATAATCAAGATTCAATTTATAATTTAGTATAAACCATAAGTAATTATTAAATAAGTAAATTAACTTTTATTTAAATGAAATTTTAGTCTTCATTTAAGGTATTATTGGAGAAAATGGTATAGTAAATTTAAAGGGGCAATAATTCATTATAGTATTAATAATAATATTTAGAGTAATTTTAAAAACAAAATCAATATATTAAATATTATTTTGTGAATATTATTTTAATATATTAATAATGAGGGATAATATTGATTGGTTAATGTTTTTTAAATATGTTAGCTTCCGTAAAAATTTGGGTTAATTTATAGTTTCAAAAATTATGACCCAAACGTGTTTAAGCGAGAGTAGTAATATATTTTATTTTAATGTGGTGTAATGTATTTTTAAAACAAATATTACTATTCTAAGTGGTATTCTATAGTGTAATGGAAGAGAAATTTGGGTTAATTTATAGTTTCCAAAATTATGACCCAAACGTGTTTAAGTTAGAGTAGTAATATATTTTATTTTAATGTGGGGTAATTTATTGTTAAAATAAATATTATTATTTTAAGTGGTATTTTTTAGTGTAATGGGAAGTGATATGTCATTAAATATATTTAAAAAAAAAGTGATATTAACAAATTAAAAATTAATAATAAAAAAAATTAAATGTTTTTTTTACAAATAAAATACTTTAGTTTTCACCTTAATTTTACATAACTTTATTTATAGAGATAATGCCATTGAAAATTAAAAACATATATCTAATTTGGCTTATAATGACTTTATACTTTAATTATGATGGAGATGTGTAATCTGTTATTTCTTCACTTCACATGTGGTGTGTGTGTGTTTTTATGGGTGTTACCAAAAAAATATTTCAATGTCTATATTTCATATTTTATTGTAAAGGAGATGTGTAGATACATGACGTATAAAAAATCATTAATAAGGAAAAATATTTCAATGATGATGATGATGATGGTTAACGTCGGCTGAGACCAAATAATGATCTATCGGACCTGAAAAGACAAATTATTTATTTTGATTTAAGATTTTATTCCTATGCTCATAAAGCTTGGAGAGAAGCCTCCCTAGTTCACTATAATTTTGGCATTGTAAAAGGCTAGGAAGGTCAGTATTGTAACAAAGGTTGTGAAATTGAGATCTAATGTGGTTGTATGCAGGGCACTCTAAGAGGAAGTGGTTTTCATCTCGATGCTCCTATTCTCACAAATATGGCAGATCCTTTCCATCCATGGCGTTTTAGGAACTGCCCA